>OY294070.1:37771869-37824369 GCA_958510875.1 Endomychus coccineus | reverse complement strand
TAGTTCGTTTAATCTGTAATTATTAAAATTAGTAGCAAATATTTCGCAAGTAGAAAAATCACATACACTATATCATGCATATCCAGCGGAGGAGGCTGCGACTCTGCTGATGGAATCTCTGGACATCTGTTGGAAATGAGAGTAATTTAGTAATCAAAAATTATATAAATTGGAGAAAAAAACATACGTCAAGTCAATTATTTCTGGAGACCCGCCCAATTCAGGAAATAAATCTTCCGCATCATCAGCTACAGCCAATTGATCGAGATGCATCAATTTTTGTATAATTTCCTCCTCAGAATAATCACTAAAAACAAATTAATGCACTTATGATATATAGTGAGATTGAAATGAAATAGAACAACTTACTTATCAATCATCCACAGGCGCACTTGCGTTTTTGTAAATATATCCAACCTGTTGGTCAACTCTTGGACATAATCATCAAATTTACCCATTTTCACTATGTCACACACCCAGCTTACAAGAATACTATTTTTTCCCTATGAAGTACCTAGAGTTTTATACACACACAATATTTAATCCAAAGTCCTACGAATTAAATTAGTTCCCAGGAAAAATGATAAAGTTGTTATCGGTTGAGGAAAAAAAAATGTATGCGGATAAATATTTCAAGGAAGTTTCTGCAATCACGCGATTTCAAATAGAATTTAACATCCTGCTTGTGGTTGTAGATCTTACCAATATGAATATAACAGTCGACCGAGACTTCCTGCTTGTGGTTACAGTTAACTTATTATCATGATATAACAGGCGACGAGACATCCTGCATAGCGTGTGAACATAGCAGGAAAGTGATAAGAAGTTCCTATAAAACTCGATGTGCGCATACCTCATACCATTATCAAATCATTATTCTACTAGCTTTTGAAGTGACTAGACGTGTTTTGTGTGTGCTTAAATCAAGGTGAGTTTATTTATTGACTTGAATATTATATTCATATGTAGAGTTAATTTCTATGTACTGAATATTTATTTTGCTTTTATTAAAACTGTGCAGGCTAAACTTTAACTTTTTGAAGTATTTATTGATCTTCTTTTATACAATTTGATTGGGTAAATATTAATAATAATTTGGGGGTATTTATTGATCTTCTTTTATACAATTTGATTGAGTAAATATTAATAATAATAATTTGGGGGTATTTATTAATTTTCTTTTATTCAATTTGGTGAGGTAAATTCAACACACAAAAATAATTCTTCACTTCTAACTTCCACTGATTTGTTTTAGATTTGAAAAAATAATTTAAAAAATGGATTTCTCAAAATTGAACAAAATCTCGTTATTGCAGAGGGCAACACCAATGAAAGTCTCCGAGTTGAAATTGGATGTGCCCTATTTGATTTTAAATTTAAAAACTATAAATTCTAAATTTGGAGAGGCTATTTTGGCGGAGTTGGAGGGAGAGCTAACTGTTTTCCTACCCAAACGTTTAACAACAACGCTTACTCCCCTCATCGAAGATATCAATAAAGGGCGCAACACAGCCCTAATATATCGAGGGGAAGAGGCCATTGGGACAGGAAAATCCTGCTCAAAACTCGAATTTTGTGAATTGCCGCCTAGAAGTTGAGAGCCTTCCAGCACCACCACCACCACCACCACCACCACCACCACCAACAACAACAACCCTCCTGTGTGTACTACTTTTATAAATTCCATAAGGTAGGCTGCTTGTTTATTATAAAAATATGGTTTCAATCGCTAAGATGAGTGGGGAGATCGTTAATATTATCAACGAGGCTCAAAAGGATTTGTTAAAATCAAAATTATCCCCTCAGGAAATAACAAAGTGGATAGGTTTCTGTACTAAGTACATTAGAACCTTTTCTAAGCATATAACAAAGGATACTTTGAACTTATCGTGTAAGAATCAATTGCAATGTAATATCGGCCATTTAAAAAGATTCAAAATTTTATTAGAGATCCGAAATAAACCCCCTACGACTAATAAGAACCGAAGTGAGCGAATTCGTTGGGAGGATGGTAAATGTGCATTTTCCCAACGAATTCGAACTGGCTTTATAACAAACATTTCTCATTTAGACCCATTAAATTTTTTATATGATGCCTTTCATCTGTTTCACCCTAGAATCACCAAAATTTTACATACTTACAATTTTATCAAGGTAAACACAACATTTTGCGGGGAATATATGCGACTTAATGCGATCGACGAGCTTATCCAAACAGAATATAAATATTTCCACACAAAATCCGCCCCAATAGATTCTTTTACAAATTTATTGGAGTGGTTCAAGGAGCATGTTATCGATAAACTCCAAGTGAAGCTGGATGATTTTTTGGAATGAGCCTCGGGGTGGAGTCTAAGGGAGGTTATCAGTTTGGGCATAAATATTAATAAACATGAAGTCATCAATTCTGGGTCCTCTTATATAGTTCTCCCAAAAGAGATACTTCGAACGAAAGAAGGCTATTATTAATGTTAAAAATTATGACGAATATTGTTTTGCCTGGGCAGTAACAGCTGGACTACACCCTAGTACTAACCCAAATTCCGATCGTGTTTCTTCATACCCACATTTTAGTAATGTTTTAAATTTACAAAATCTAACTTTCCCCCTCCCTATATCTCAAATTCCGACTTTCGAGAAGAATAACGATATTTCAATTCATGTGTTTGTTTTGGAATTATGTGGAGGTAATGAGCAGGGTGAGGGGGAGAAATTGAAGGTTCTCCCTGCATATTTAACTAAAAATAAATTAGATAGACATTTCAATTTACTATTAATCCAAGATAAATATTATCGGGATGTAGAACCTGCGAAATCCCCAAATTTCATTGACCCCACAGTTAAATTTCACTATTGCCTAATTAAAAATTTATCTAGACTTGTAAATTCACAAATTAGCTGGAACCACAAAACTTATTTGTGCGATAGATGTTTAAATAATTTCAAGAGTGAGAATAAGTATAAAAATCATATTGAGGATTGCGGTAAAATGAACATGTGTAAAATAACATTCCCTCAGGATGATTATTTAAAATTTAAGAATCACTCAAACAAACTACCCATACCATTTATCATTTATTTTGACTTTGAGGCTCTCCTATTACCTATTCAGAACTGCCCTCAATCTAATGTAAGTTCATATACGAACAAAACTCAACTACACGAGGCGTATAGTGTTGGCTATTATTTAAAATGTCAATTCAACAATTCTCTATCACGATTTGATAGCTATAGAGGATCAGACCCCGCCAAATGGTTGACAGATCAGTTAGATAAAATTGGGGAATTTATCGATCTAAAACTTAAATCTATTGTACCTATAGACTTGAATGGTATTAGTTTACTTGATATAATGAAGGAAACGAAATGCCATATTTGCGAGAGACAGTTCGAAGAGGGGGATGTTCGGGTTAAAGATCATTGTCACTTCACGGGCAAATATCGAGGTCTAGCCCACCAAGATTGCAACCTAAATTATAAATATCGATTCGTAGTACCTGTTGTGGCTCATAACCTCAGCGGGTACGATATGTTTTTGCTGATTCGAGATATTGCCAAAACGTCCAAGCAGAATATTCAAGTACTCCCCATCAATAAAGAGAAGTATATAAGTTTCACTAGAAGCACCAAAAATTCGGTGGTTAAATTCCGTTTCATAGATTCATGTAGGTTTTTAGATTCAAGTTTAGATAAATTAGTTTCTTATTTGAATGTGAGTGACTTGAGTATTCTGAAAAGCGAGTTTGCGCACTTATCCGATGAAAAATTTAAATTATTAACTCGTAAGGGAGTATTTCCCTATGAGCACTTAGATGATTGGGGTAAATTGAACGAGGAAAATCTTCCTCCAATAGAGAAATTTTTTAATAAATTACGCGACGAATCGATAAGTGAGGATGATTATAGGCATGCTCAAACAATTTGGACTAGTTTTAATTGCAGAAATTCAGGTGATTATTCAGATTTAAATTTGAAAACAGATGTTTTATTATTGGCAGATGTATTTGAGAATTTCCGCATCAAATGTATAGATCTTTTTGCTTTAGATCCGGCCCACTATTTCACGGTTCCCTCCTTCACGTGGGTCTGTATGTTGAAATATACAAATGTATCTTTACAATATTTGAAAGACATCGATATGGTCTTATTTGTGGAGAAGGGAATTCGTGGAGGTGTGAGTCAATGCAGTAATCGATTTGCAAAGGCCAATAATAAATACATGAATAATCACGACCCCGAAAAAGAGACAAGTTATCTCATGTATTTCGATGTATGCAATCTATATGGGTGGGCTATGATTCAATATTTACCCTATGATGGGTTCGAGTGGGTTGAAAACCTCGATGATGTAGACGTCAGAAACGTCTCAGACGAAAGTCCAATTGGTTACATATTGGAAGTCGATTTAGAATACCCACATGAACTGCATGATCTACACAAAGATCTCCCTCTTTGTCCGACACATACAGCACCACCCAACAGCAAATTACCTAAATTATTAACAACTCTCCAAAATAAAACTAAATATATCATTCACTATCGAAATTTAAAACAATGTTTGGCGCTGGGGATGGTGCTGAAAAAAGTCCATAGGATTTTAGAATTTAAGCAAGCCCCGTGGCTTAAAGCGTACATAGATCTTAACACTAGATTGAGGGCAGCTTCTAAGAATGCGTTTGAAATAGCTCTCTTCAAGTTGCTAATCAACGCAATTTTCGGTAAATCTATGGAAAATGTACGAAAGCATAGACTAGTTAGATTAGTTAATAAATGGTATGGACCCTATGGGGCTCGCTATTATATTTCACAACCTAATTTCAATAGCAGTAAGATATTTGAGGAGAATTTGGTAGCCATAGAACAGAATAAATTAGAAGTCCTATTTAACAAACCCATTTATGTGGGGATGTCCATTTTGAATATTTCCAAAACCTGTGTTTATAATTTTCATTATGGCTTCATGTTAAAATTATATAAAGACCCAGGATTGATGCGATTATGTTACACTGATACTGACAGTTTGATTTACCACATTATAACGAACGATGACATTTATGAGACAATTATAAATAAGAATATTGAAAAATTTGACACTAGTGATTATGCCCTAGACAACCTCTTTAAGATTCCCCTGGTTAATAAGAAGGTAGTAGGCTTAATGAAGGACGAGAATAAAGGCCTCCTCATGGATAAGTTCGTCGGTTTGCGGGCAAAAATGTACAGCTTCACTGTCCAAAATCATGACGCTAGTGACGTCACAAAGAAAGCCAAAGGGGTGCGCGAGTATGTCTTACGAAATACGATAACGTTCGAAGACTATGTTAGATGTTTGGAAGAGAACATCGAAATGTATCGCGTGCAGAGATCTATCCGCTCTTTCGACTTAAAGCTTTACACCATAGATCAAAATAAAATCTGTTTGAGCCCCTTTGATAATAAAAGGGTAATATTGGGGGACAAAACAAGCACTCTACCTTATGGCCATTATTCTTTAGGTTAGAATTAAATTTTTTTTTTTCAATTATAAAAGATATATGTATTTTTGTTTCAAAATTATAGGTTAAGTTATTATTATTATTATTATATTATATTATATTATATTATATATATTATATATGTGTACTTTTTTTCAAGTATTTTTTATATATATATATATATGTGTACTTTTTTTCCCACTATTTTTTATCTAAATAAATATTTTATGTGGAAGTTTGGATGTTTTAATAAAACCAAAAATAATAGCATCAATTCTTTTATTGTTCTAAATCATACAGAACTTTATTCTTATAGAAAAATAACATTTCTCTAAGTGTATTGCTTAATAAATAGTCGAGCGAAATACCGATGAAACAATACAAGAGGGCCATTTCATCGGGCTGCTGCTGCTGCTGTGGGTCTCTCATACTTTTAATCATATCAATAACATTATGATAGTATGTGGAAAATCCAAAATGTTCGAGAAAAGACACTCGATGCAATAGCACTCCATCGTTGATTCGAATAATTTCCCGAACATCTTCCTCGCACAACCACACATGGATATTATGCTTTGTAACTTGAAGTAATTTAACATTATTGAAGTACACAAGTTGGACTATTTGGCAGTATTCATCAGATAATATGGGTGTAGCATCGAAATCTGATCGTAAACTTGTGAAGAACTCGATGATTTTCACTCGAAGAATATCGATTAAATTTATCCATTCTAGCAGGCTAAAGCTGAGTTTGCAATTTTGAACGTATTGAACGAGTGAGATTGTAGGTGAGAAGGTCCGTACAGGACTCAATCCACATTTGATTTCATAACTTGCCCCCACCAACGGGTACGTTGTATTCATCAATAGGAATGGTTCATCTTTTGCTTTCATCTCGAACTCTTCTAAAATATGATCCAACTCAGAACAGTTGCTGCTGCTGCTGCTGCTATCTTCATCAACACTAGCCTGGGACAACATCTTATTAAAACTGTTCTGGATTGTTCGATTCACCAGAACCTAACCCTCGCTCACAAAATATTTACTTGCACATGCGCAGGTCATTAGCAGCATATTTCTTTGATTTGATTGGAAGTTTGGATGAGAACATCGAAGCATAAAACTTGAAGTGTGGGGGAGGAGAAAATTTGTGGTGTTGGTTGCGTAGTCCATCGACTATGTATGAGTCAAAGAAGAAAGTTTTATTAGAAGTTCCTCTACGAATCCCTCGTAGATCCATTATTTCACAGCGGTAAGGCAGAAGCGCGATCCGATAAAAATCGACATCAATTTCATGTAGCACTTTGAAACAATCAAGTATATAGGACCGAGGTTTTGGGGTTATACCAGGAATTTGATGTAATATAAATTTCTTCCATCTATTTTCGTATATAAAGTAGCCTTCAACATTCATATCAATTATCTTCCAATCGTTTTCGGGTGGGTTGAAATCTCCCCCAAAATAGAAAATATCCACATAACCACATTCCTTCACAGCCCCAATAACGAACGTTACAAATTCTCCGGCGATTATCCAATTTTTAGATGGTAATTGTAATTCTTCAAGGGTTTCCATCAAATTTGGAGGACATGCTACACTTATAAATTGTTTTGCATCGTACACGGTGGTAAGTACATTATGAACAAAACTGTTGTATAATTGTAAAGACATTCTCACGCAGACTGATTCGATTATTTGACTTCCACTGGGTTGAACCACCAGTCAAATATTTTATTAGGAAGAAATGCGCAGCAGCAGTACATTATACAACATCAGAATTTTCAATCCAACTTTTCTCTTTTATACCATACCATTTTACATACATTTTATCACCCTTTTTTCGAAGCACCTTCTCAATCAAATAAACATCTGGCTGTTTGGTTTTCTGTAATTCTTCCTCGTAGAAACAGCCGCTGATTGGTGCGTTGGTCATATCTTCTAGTAGATATGTGACCGGGTTGGTAATTTTAACTTTGATGATTTTAAATAATTCCGCACTCCAATTGGGCGTAAATCCCTTCTCAAAAATATGTTTAGCTTTACTTATTCGCACAATATCCCCTACGTGGTATTTGTGAGGTAGGGCCAACTTAATGTGCGAGTAAGATTGCTTCAATATGCGACTTTCATTCTGTTTCGTAACCTTAAACGGAGCCATTTTTATAGTTCTATGTTTACGATGATTATATTTTTCGGTGACTTCAGGGAGTGTATCCACCCATTTGTATTTTCCTGTCAGACTGAATTGCTTGTAGATCGCTTCTTTCAACGTTCGAATGACGCGTTCAGCAATGGCGGCTTTCTTCACAGAATGCGTATTATAATGGTTGATTTTATGTTTTTTCATTAGCTCGTCAAAGTGCCTGTTGAAGAATTCTTTTCCCTGATCGCTTTGTAGGTTCCTAGGCGTACGATGTGGTCCTTCTAGCAATATAGAACTGACCGCTTTCCGAACCTCTTCGGCTGATTTCGTTTTCAGCGGGCGTGTCCACAGAAATTTCGAGAAGCAATCGATCACCACCAAAATGTATTTAAATCCACGATTTTCGCGCGCATAATTACCCATTTCAGCAAGATCCATTTGCCACAAGTCATCCAACCCTTTTATTATTGTTCTGCGACGTTTAAAATTCTTTCGAACAGGCTTATGAAGCTCATCAACCACCTGCGCTTTACCCTTCATCATTTTTTTAGGTCGATCGGTGTTGTCGGAGCTAATATCTTTTGTGGTGGTGGGGAGGTGGTAGTAGCTCTTTTATAAGGATGATATGGAGGTATCTGTAGAAATGTGGATAGTTTTTTTTCTACGCCAGCCAGTCTGATACCTATGTCTATTTGTTCAATTTTCGATATTTCGCTTCTAATGTCCTGTATACTTTGGTTTACGGTGGTATAATTCGATCTAGATGTCTGCTCAATACTACTAAGCGTTTTATAGTCCAATTCTATGGTTATAAGTTTACTATTGATGGTCTGTATACTATCGAATAGGTCGTTATATTTCGAACTGTTTTCTTGGTCGTTACTAACAAGTGTTTTATAGTCTTCACGTATTTTCTTCAATAATTTTTCAAGATTTACCTCATTTGCTTTATTAGTTTTGAACGATGCTATCATACCATCTACAAGTTTTCCAATTTTAATTCTATTTTGTGTTGTAGAAGCAATCAGAGAGTCTGTGAATTTTTTATTTTCGATGTGAAGGTACCCACCCTCATTATGTATACTCTGTTTTATAGCTGTAGAGTTGACATCACTTTGATTTTTGTATGACTGTATTTCGGTATAAAGGATCTTCAAATCTTCGCGAAGTGCATCTATTAATCGTGTTAAACTTGGAATTGAGGAATTCGTGATGTTATTGACGTTTATATGAATGGCTGCATACTTTACCAAAACTTCACTTAAATTCGCATTCACTCTAGTGATAGTGTTATCTACATATGCTTTGTTTGCAACATCATTATCCGAGATAGGTATTTTCACATTACAAATTTTCAAATTTTCCATATCCACATCACCTTCGGGCGTATGCCTTAAAATGTTCATAAACATCGATCTGCGTTTAAAAACGTCGACGATGCTATCACCCGACAACGCTGATCGTCTACCGAACTTATCAAGACTCATTATATAAATGGTGTTGGGTTGAAGTATCCAGTACTAATATATGATGTTTGCCTCTCTTAGTTCATTTATTATAGCAACAATTTCATTATCGTGCGAAGTATTTCCAGCTTGTTGTGATGCCATCAGTAGTTTTAGTCGGTCCACCAGCTCGTTTGGATTATCCCAAAAAATATATTCCATAGGCTTCTTGTTGTATGTTAAATGTAAACCGCTACCGCTTGCTGCTGCTGTCGAAGTCGTCTCCGACGACGATACAGAGGCTGGTCTAAACATAGGTTTAATTATGGACATGTACTTTATCGCACTGGTACCCTTCAAACGACCATTAACATTTTTATGTGCATTTGTTAACCTCAAAATTTCTTTGTATGCTGCTCGATCGTTATTCGTGAATTTTGTTGGTGTTTTGTAGAATATGAGATCGTACAATCCAGGTGTTCCCTTTGCGCTATATCCTGCAGTTTCGATATTCTCCCCGAATATTATCTTTTTAACACCTAGAATCCAACCGGCAGAGCTCGCATCATAAACAGGTCCATATACTTTATCGATTTTCTTGTTGTTTTCCCAATGCTCTTGCACGTATTTACGAACTTGTGGTGGGTAATGTGCGAGTGAAGGTTCAATCTCAGTCATAGCATCATCGAACGCGTCATCCTCCTCTCGCCCCTCCCCCTCTTCTTCTTCTTCTTCTTCTTCGTCATCGTTATCTTTAGGTTCTAATTTTATTTCTTTTTTCATTAACTGCGCAGTAGGATGTTTAATTTTTTCAACGATCGCTTCCAATGGTGTGGCGATAGGTTTGAACAGTTGTTCTATTGATTCGTCTTCTTCAGATTTACCTAGCTTCAAGGCCAAATATTTCTTCCTTATAGACTTACTCAATTCGAAGATTTTTCGCTTACGTGCTAACTGATCGGCGTCCATCTTGTATTTGGACTAAAATTGACAATTCACGTTTTTATATATACGTCGAAACCTTTGCGGTATCTACCATCGTTCAAGTCGAAATCCTTTGCAATGACCAAAGTTCCGAAATTATCCGTCCAGCACATGGCGCACATCTTCTTGAACTGATTGAAATCGACGTCAGGCGATACGTGCTCATCAAATACATGCTTCAAATTGATCTCGTCCTGCTTAAAAAGAACGATCAAATTACAATTGTCGCGAATCAATTGTTTTGGTATTTTCGAGTACGTTTGGCACAGATATGCCGCATCGATATTCTTATGTCTACACATGGAATAGTATTCTCGAATTTTTTGTTGGCCCTCGCACGCGATGTCATCAAAAAGGAATATGGAATTAGCTTTAGCCTCGTTCGGGCTTATTATTTCCTCGTTGTCCTTATAGGGAAAATAGCCGACACCTTTAACTCGATCTAAAACTTCCTGCAACAGTTGATACTTGGGTTGATACAACGACTTTGAGTATACGTAGACGTTTTTGAACTTTGCCCCATTTGGATTAAATAATAGCGATAACATCACGTTCGTTTTACCACACCCACTAGGTCCACAAATTATAGCGCGAAAAGAGTCGGGTAACAATTTACCATGTTTACCTATGCGATTAGTAGTCGCCGACCCAAGGTCTAAATTTTCGATGGGCAGTGTCTGCTCTTGTTGAACGGTCTTCATATTGTGAGGTAGTTTGAATCTGATGATTGCTTTTATAAATAGAAACGTTTGGAGATCGCGAGCTCAGTATCAATGTATTGGTTACTGGGGGAATGAAAGTTAAACGTAAACTAGGAATGGGTCTTAAGAAACGTGCTAGTCGTCGTGGAGGATGTTGCTTTCGGAAAGATATAGTGGGACATATTTCTAAGTCTATGGAACCGTCTGCATCGTTGCGAAAGTCTGCTATGAATAGCTATTAAGCGAGTCGGAGGTAAGAAGCGTGTTAAAGTACCACGCATAATACCCCTGCCGAAATCTGGAGGATTCCTCCCGTTATTACTACCTATTTTGGGGGCGCTGGGGGCCTTAGGGTCTGTGGCTGGTGGTGCAAGTGCCATCGCTAATACAGTAGTCAATGCTAGAAACGCCAAAAAGAAGCTTGAAGAGGATCAGCGTCATCATGCAGCTATGGAATCGTTAGGTAAAGGATTATACTTGCGGAAGAATGCGAAAGGTGGATTTGGGTTGTTTTTGAAGAAACAACAAAAAAACTTCCAATAGAGCTACCCAATAGACCGTTGTATGATGTGGATTTGGTGCGTTTCGCGAAAAAAATGAAAATACCTCATTTTCGTGGCGTCTTTATGCGAGACAATTTACCTAGGAAACGTCCTTGGAGACAAGAATGTGCCATTTTGAATTTGGATTCGATCAAAAACAGCGGTACTCATTGGGTGGCCTTTAGAAAAATAAATAACCAAGTGGAATACTTTGACTCTTTTGGAAATTTAAAACCACCAAAGGAACTAGTTCGATATTTGGGTGGTGGGGTTAGAATTTTCTATAATAACGACGCTTATCAAAAGTATGATCAGGTGATTTGTGGACATTTATGTTTGAAATTCCTCAGTTCTACGTAAACATCTAGAGTGAGCAGTCATGTCTGAATCATACGATAAATTTATCGGAAAGATTATGCAACAACTTTCTGTTGATATTCAAAGACCTGGAATGCATGCAATCATCCGATACGTATATGATAATCTAATAAAAGCAATGGAAAAACCTTCGAGCGAACTAAGCAAAAGAGACTTATTATTTCTCCCGATGGAATACATTCTAAAACATTTGGATTTGGTGTCTCTCAATCAGAATGAAGTTCCGAAATATATGTTGAACACCCTTTACCGTCATATGAGGTGTACGGAACATATCGACGAAGATTGTGATTGTCTGCCACCTCCTCGCAAACTATGTTCGCAATGTTTATCTGAACAGATATCGAAGGTTATGGAGACCGAGGGAATAACGCATCATGAGAAGCAGGTGTTGATTGAAGAAGTGTGCAGAGACGATCCATACTTTATGCGATCATACTTATTCCATATATTAATGTGCAAATATAAATAGAAATGTTACAATAAATTCTTATCAGTATCATGTCGCAGTTATTCACGCTAACAAGCACCAACCATATATTCTCGTTCACACCGCAGAATTCGATCGAGTTGAAGTCTGATAAGCGATACTATTTGGCTTTGTTAGGATTCACTTCTTATAACTCTATACCGAATATCGAGAACGAGAAATTTTACTATTTGGGGGACGATGGAAAGACTTTGAAAACAATCGAAATACCTTCGGGTAACTACGAACTATCCGACATTGAAGAATTAATTCGGAAAAAATTGAACGTGAAAGAAGATGTCTTCTCGCTGAAGCCCAATAACAATACATTAAAGTGTGAGATATTCTATAAGAACCACGACATTTCGTTTGTTAAGGAAGATAGCCTAGGCAAAATATTGGGGTTCTCACGTAAAGTCTTGAAAAAGGGTGTGGTTCACATGTCCGATTTACCAGTCAACATTATAAAAGTAAGCAACATCCGATTCGAATCAAACATTACTGTGGGAGCCTTCTACCGAGATAGACCTGCGCATACGATCTACGACTTCCCCATCACAGACGATCCAGGCTATAGAATTGTGGAACGTCCAAAGAATCCTCTATATTTACCAGTGTCAGATATCGGTGAAATTACCAACATCACCGTACTCGCCCTAGATCAACATTCGAACCCGATAAATTTTCGAGGTGAAGAAAGTGTTTTACATCTACATTTACAAGAAGTCTGAGAATAGAATATGGGATTAGTTGTTGCTGTGGGTAATAAAAGAACCTCACACGCTTCATATCCATCAGTCTTCAACAAAACACCGAAAGTGCGAGAGCTAACCCTCACCAAAGCCAACCGATTAGTTCTACAATCTTTAGGGTTTCGCCTTAAATAAAAAATGCCTAATAAGCGAAAGTTTGGTGGTGTAGATGCTGATGGTGGAGATAACAATGATATCTCCTCAATTTTCGATTTATACCAGCAGCCGAAATTCGATGAGTCGATTCGGAAAGCCGAATATAGATCGATTACACCGTTCGTTAAAGCCTTCAATAACAGCGACATCGTGGAGTTTGGAATAAATCAAGTGGACGCGTTTTTTTCCATGAAGGATACTCTATTGGTGATCAAGGGAAAAATCGAAGTGAAGGGTGGAGGTAATGTTATATTGTTACCGAATTATGGAGCCTTCCTTTTTGACTCGTGCTCGTACGTTGAGAGTGGTAGGGAGATCGAAACAGTTCGAGATCCTGGTATAGTCAGCGCTGTTCGAGCATTTACCTGCTACACCCCTGCGTAGAAGCTTATGGCTACCGCTAGTTGGTTGTACCCCCTTGAGAGTGTAGTTTTGCACGAAACTAAATCATTCAGTCTATTGATTCCGCTGAAGCATATATTCAACATTTTCAACGATTACCCGATGATTACATTTGGTAGGCAGACTATTCGACTGGTGCGTGCTCGAAACGATAACGATTGCGTTAACATTGAAACCGCCGCGACCACCGTTAAATTCCTAATTGATAGTATGGAATTGAAAGTGAAGTATATCTATCCTAACGATATAATTAGAGAAAAGCTCTTGCGAGCAATCAAGAGTGATTCGCCCATCCTAATTCCATTCCGGAAGTGGGAATGCCATGAGCTTCCTGCCATAACAAGCGAGGCCCGACGAGAAATTTGGGCGGTCAAGACTAGTGCGGCAGTTGAAAAACCTCGCTATGTCATAGTATTCTTTCAAACGGACAAACGAAACAATGTGAAGGCTAACCCCACAATATTTGATCATCTGGATATAACAAGTATTCGCTTATCTCTAAACGGAGAATATTACCCTAACGAGCGAATGAACTTGGACTTTGCCAAGGATGATTTCGCGCTCGCTCACCATAACTACACAGAGTTCTACTCTAGCTATACAAATTCCTCCTCGACTGCTGTGAAACAACCAATGTTAGATTACACCAGTTTCAAAAAGCGCGCCCTCTACATAATCGATTGTTCGAAACAGGAGGAAGCAGTGAAATCTGCAACTGTTGATGTGCGATTGGAAATCGAGGCAGATAAGGGATTTCCAGCCAATACGAAAGCATATTGTATCATCATTCACGATTGTTTGATGGAGTACTCCCCACTCTCGGAAATAGTGAAGAGTCTGATCTAAAACTTACTGCCTAACGACTGTGAGTGATCAGTTTAGTACGAGCCATCATGAGGATAGCATTGGTTGACATTCAGGGATTCATCATCGATGATGTGTTTCACCCCAAAGAAATGTCTATACAAATTGGGTTCAAACGGCATTATTCGTTGTTTAAGCCGCCCACACCGCTAACGATGTTAAGTGAGAAGGACCGAAAATCTGCTTGGTATTTGGAACATTTTTGTCATGGTTTGGAATATACATCTGGTGATGTGGAATATGGAGAAATTGATACTATCCTAAGATTGACTCTACTGTGTGCAGCAGACATTATATATGTTCGAGGTCATCAAAAAGCAGAATTTCTCACAAATAAGTGCAAGGAGCTAGATATCTTTCCGAGAATCGTAGATGTATGCAGTTTCGACAACACCCTATGTCAAACGGGGAAATTTGAGCCTACAAACAGACTGAGCTGTCTAAATCATCGCAATGATGGTGGGAAATATATGTGTGCAGTCAACCATGTCGATAACCTACAACATTGGTTCCTCACGATCATACTACCTAAATGAAATGTACTTTTCTTAAAAATAAATAAAAAATATTATTAATATTTGATATTTCATTTCTCATACACCTCCCACCCACACATCATGAACGACTTCGAGTCGCTTGCGAGTCGCTTGCGAGTCGCTTGCGAGTCGCTTTCGAGTCGCTTGCGAGTCGCTTGCGAGTCGCTTGCGAATCGCTTGCGAGTCGCTTCCGAGTCGCTTGCGGGTTTTTCCTCATTTACATGTACCCCAGGAGAGTTTTTCTGAAAAAAGTTTGAAATTCATATTCTACGCGTTAAGACCTTTCATTTGATACCCATGAAGCCCTACTTAAAAAAATAAAAATTTCAAATCCTTATCGCGAGAGATCGGTCAAACTGATTGACATATAAATAGTATATTCTTATTCAGCACATCACGTAGATTCTGAATATGCAATAAAATGATCACTTCCGGTTTCACTTCCGGTGTAACAATGTGTCGAATATATAACCCACTTCCGGTTTAACCCTGATGATGATGATGTTTGACAGTGGTGATGACATCTTCATGAAACAGCCTGTACCTTTTGGACCGAAGGTACAGATTGCTTCCCAGAGGTGGCGGAGCCCCCTCCAGGAAGCAGTCTGTACCTTAGGTCCGTCATGACAGCTGGTTCTTATGATCACCATGACAGCTGGACCTTATGGTCGCCATGACAGCTGGTCCTTATGGCCGCCATGACAGTTGGTCCTTATGGTCGCCATGACAGCTGGTCCTTATGGCCGCCATGACAGCTGGTCCTTATGGTCGCCATGACAGTTGGACCTTATGGTCGCCATGACAGCTGGTTCTTATGGTCGCCATGACAGCTGGTCCTTATGCCCACCATGACAGTTGGTTCTTATGGTCGCCATGACAGCTGGTTCTTATGGTCGCCATGACAGCTGGTCCTTATGCCCACCATGACAGTTGGTTCTTATGGTCGCCATGACAGTTGGACCTTAGGGCCGCCATGCTGCCATGTGTTAGTCACGTGACTCTGTACATGTGACACATTTTTTGAACACACCCTGTATACTCTTTACAAATAAAATAAAATCCTTATCACCTACATCCTTTCAAACTGATAAGGACGAGCTCATGCACCGGATGCACATCGACAGCTAGACCGGAAGTGGAGACCGGATATCCTGAGGCAGAACTAGCCCAGTTCATCTACTAATATACATTATTATTTATCTAATAAGGGCTATATCTTTGATTTAGGAGTTAATCCAGAGTTTCTCAAGCAAGGCTCTGCAGTATCGGATTTCTTATACCCAGATAGGATAATATTAGGAGTAAAAACTAATAGTCCAGGCAACGAACCAAAAAAAATATATATAGTAAGCTAGAATTTCAAAAAAATTTTTTGCATTTTGTTCCTAATACCCCATAGATCATTCATGACTATCAAGACCGCGGGGGTCTACCTTTCTACCTCCCCAAAACGGGGTTTCAATCCCTCAGAGGAGCATTCTTATAAAAACAATCCAAAAGTTTAGAAAATCAATGAATTAAGAGCCGAAAATGACCCCTAGTATGTTTTTTGGGTCGTTGATTCCGATTCCGCAGTTAATTTTCTCGGAAAACTCCCTCCAGATATGAAATTTGGAAAATATATATATATAATATATAATTCATTATTTTGTTGCAAAAATTACCTCTAGTATGTTTTTTGAGTCGTTGATCATGAATCCGCTGTTATTTTTCTCAAAAAACTCTCCGGATGGAAAATTCGGGATATTTGAGATTTTCCTGAGACAGTTATGAATAATAAACTATTATTTTGTTGCAAAAATGACATCTAGTAGGTATTTTGGGTCGCTGATCACGATTCCGCTGTTATTTTTGTCAAAAAACTCTCTCCAGGTGGAAAATTCGGGAAATATGAGATTTTCCTGAGACGATTATGAGTAATAAAGTATAATTTTGTTGCAAAAATGACATCTGGTAGGTATTTTGAGTCGCAGATCACGATTCTGCTGTTATTTTCCCCAAAAAACTCTCTCCAGATGGAAAATTCCAAATTTCTCATGTGGAGGGAGTTTTCCAAGAAAACTAACAGCGGAATCGTGATCAGCTACCCAAAAACATACTAGGGGTCATTTTTGTAACAAAATTATACTTTATCATTCAACACCGCCTCAGGAAAATCACAAATTTCCCGAATTTTCCATCTGGAGCGTTTTTTTGGGAAAAATAACATTGGAATCGTGTTCAACGACCCAAAAAACCTACTAGATGTCATTTTTGCAACAAAATTATACTTTATTATACCGTCTTAGGAAAATGTCAAATTTCTCGAATTTTCCATCTGGAGAGACTTTTTTGGGAAAAATTAAAGCGCAATCGTGATCAGCGACCCATAAAACCTACTAGAGGTAATTTTTGCAAGAAAATTATTCTTTATTATTCACAAACGTCTCAGGAAAATCTCAAATTTCCCGAATTTTCCATCTGGAGAGACTTTTTTGGGAAACATCACAGCGGAATCGTGATCAGCGACCCAAAAGATCTACTAGAGGTTATTTTTGCAACAAACTTAGAAGTTATATATTATGTATGAATTTTCAAAAATTTCCCATCTGGAGGGAGTTTTCTGAGAAAACTTACTGCGGAATCGTGATCAGCGACCCAAAAAACATACTAGGGGTCATTTTCGGCTCTTAATTCATTAATTTTGAACTGTTTTTATAAGAATGCTCCTCTGAGGGGTTGAAACCCCGTTTTGAGGGGGTAGGAAGGTCGACCCCCGCGGTCTTGATAGCCATGAATGATCTAAGGGGTATTAGGAACAAAATGTAGAAAAAAATTTGAAATTCTAGCTTACTATATATATTTTTTTATTATGGTCTCTTTCCGTGCTTATTGCCTGGAGTATAAGCTAGCTAGGGCAAAACTAGAAGTTATATATAAATCATTTGTAGATAAGAATGTTCCGTTAATAATCACTGAAACAGTTACTGCTGAAATGATTAAATATGCTTCTAATGCTTTTGTAGCAACAAAGGTTGCTTTTATCAATGAGATGGCAGGTTTATGACAGCTATTAGGAGCAGATATTGACCTTTTAGCTAACAGTATGGGAATGGACCATGGAATAGGTAAGGAATTTCTCAAGGCTGGTCCAGGATTCGGAGGATCATGTTTTCCTAAGGATTTGTCAGCTTTAATAAGGCTTGCTGAAGATCACAAAGTTAAGCTACAAATTTTGAATTCAGTTGAGGAATCTAACTATAATCATATAACAAACATTATCTTGGTCAAGGGCGGTTGTGTGTTTACCTTGTAACGCTTCCAACGTTACTTGTTTAAAGAACACTGTAATTAATAGATTAATGATTTCTCTTCGGTTAGGAAACTTGTCATATGATTTATTAGAGACATCTGCCCGGTCAATAAGGAATCGATTATTGAAATAACTATTCATCATGGTCGTTAGCGCGAGAATCGCGAGGAGATTTAAATATTAGAACGGGAGTTTCAAGTATTCATTGTCGTGTGAGTTTTACTGAGGGTAAGTTGAGATTCAATAATTCTCTTGTTTTATAGTCATTTTCTTAAATTTGCTATTGAAATATAATTAATATCAGGGACTATTTAATTTGATTTGTAATTGGAATTCAGGATGTACAGTCCCTGACCATTGTTATATTTCATTGGAAATAATTCTCAACCAGCCTCTCAGCACACCACGAAATCACTTCGTTATTTAGCATAATTCATAGATAATCTTTTTCATCTTTGGGTAATTTGTTGTAATTTTTATACAAAAACAATTCAACGAGACATAGGCAGGCGGGTGTGATAATATTTTTTCCCTCTTTGTGTGTAACCCCACAATTAGCACGTGTTCGTATTGAGTGATTTTGATAATCGCCATTTTATTGACCTGGTACATGAGTACACAGGGTTTGTCTTATTAGACTTAAACGTGCAGTGAATATTGTTCTGGGTATCATAAAGTAGGTAACTCAATTACTGCTTATTGAGTTCGTACTTAACATCTCTGCTACACTCATTCAAGTTATAGTATAAATTACAAACACCAATTCTTGTGTGCTAATCAATTCACGTAAATCAATTTTTATGCTAATTGACAATTTCCTACTTATTAATTATTATTCTTTTCAGTTAATTTCTTAATTTTTATCAATTTAAATATCAACTGTAATAACTTAATTCTTTCAGATTAATTCAGATTGTTGTTTGCTGCCATAATATTCTCTTCAAGATTTCAATATTGTTATATAGTGTTTATACAATTTGGGTGATAACATAATCAGTTGTGTATCGTATGGTTATTCCTATTGATCGTGTTACCCCCCCCCCCCCCCCTTTGAACTCAGGCCAAGGCACTGTTCGTTGTTTTGTAATCACAGGATCTGAACGACTGAGGTGTCTCTCTCCTTTTTGCCCGTGACGGTTTAGTGAATTTCCTTGCCGGACCGACTTCCAGCTCCTTCAAGTTCCAAGGATGGTAACATTTTTTAGTTTGAATGACCATATTTTCATTTCACTGATTTATGTTATCCAACTGAATTTCTGTTGCACTAATTTTTATAGTTTGATCGGGTAAGGCTTGAGGTGCGTCAACGAACCGACAAACACAACGAGAATCGTGTAGAACGATCTCCGTGCGCGGTCTACTGGTGACGGGACAGCCCTGGTTGGTCTCACCCGATATCGAAACTACGACCATCGACCTCGGATTCCAACTCTAACAAAGTTCTTTACAGTCCCTGAGTTTCGCAGAGGCAACGATTAGTTTTATCCCACTTTTGTGGTGATTACTCCGGGCGTGACCTACTGAGAGGCGTTGCTTGCTAACTATGTGCTCATGATTTTGTCAGGCGAAGAGGTAACCCTGCTCGCACCCCCGAAGATACCAACCGTCACTAATGGGATGACGTACGTTGGTTTGTTTTGCGAGGGTCATAGCTTTAACGCGTGCTGATTCCTAGGGCAACTCGGGTTTGGAATCCCCCATACTGTAAACCCGTCTGTAAGCCTACGAAAAAACAGCCACAGCCCGCATGTCGCAAAAGACGAAACGCGCGTCGTACGACCGACAATCGCGGTTAGCGGAAGCGGTCAGTTTCGACGGGGCAGCGTAGATCGTCGCCAGCGGTCTATGTGTTTTCCGCACACGTTTCGAGTCGTCCATTTCCGGTCTCTGATGCGAGTTTGATCGGGAAAAGCTTGAGGTGCGTCACCGAACCGACAAGCACAACGGGAGTCGTATAGAACGGTCTCCGTGCGCGGTCTACTGGTGACGGGACAGCCCTGGTAGGTCTCACCCGATATCGAAACTACGACCATCGACCTCGGATTACAACTCTAACAAAGTTGTTTACAGTCTCTGAGTTTCGCAGAGGCAACGATTAGTTTTATCCCACTTTTGTGGTGATTACTCCGGGCGTGACCTACTGAGAGGCGTTGCTTGCTAACTATATGCTCACGATTTTGTGAGGCGAAGAGGTAACCCTGCTCGCACTCCCGAAGATACCAACCGTCACTAATGAGATGACGTACGTTGGTTTGTCCTGCGGGTGTCATAGCTTTCACGCGTGCTGATTCTTAGGGCAACTCGGGTTTGGAAACCCCCGTACTGTAGATTTGTTTGTAAGCGTACGAGAAACAACCACAGTCCGCATGTCGCGAAGATAATACGCGCGTCGTACGACCGACAATTGCGGTTAGCGAAGCGGTCAGTTTCGACGGGGCAGCGTAAAATCGTCACTAGCGGTCGGTGTGCTTCTCGCACACGTTTCGAGTCGTCCATTTCCGGTCTCTGATGCGAGTTTGATCGGGGAAGGCTTGAGGTGCGTCACCGAACCGACGAGCACAACGGGAGTCGTGAAGAACGGTCTCCGTGCGTGGTCTACTGGTGACGGGACAGCCCTTGTTGGTCTCACCCGATATCGAAACTACGACCATCGACCTCGGATTACAACTCTAACAAAGTTGTTTACAGTCTCTGAGTTTCGCAGAGGCAACGATTAGTTTTATCCCACTTTTGTGGTGATTACTCCGGGCGTGATCTACTCAGAGGCGTTGCTTGCTAACTATATGCTCACGATTTTGTGAGGCGAAGAGGTAACCCTGCTCGCACTCCCGAAGATACCAACCGTCACTAATGAGATGACGTACGTTGGTTTGTCTTGCGGGAGTCATAGCTTTCACGCGTGCTGATTCCTAGAGCAACTCGGATTTGGAATCCCCCGTACTGTAGATTTGTTTGTAAGCGTACGAGAAACTACCACAGTCCGCATGTCGCGAAGATAATACGCGCGTCGTACAACCGACAATCGCGGTTAGCGAAGCGGTCAGTTTCGACGGGGCAGCGTAAAATCGTCGCTGTGGTGTTGGTGCGCATTTTGAGCGCTGTTATGAATCGGCATGGCTTGAGGAGTGTAGGGTTGAAAAGCCATGCGTTTCCAATTCTGTCGTCGGAAAGAGATTCAACCGACTTTCCTTGCGCACTGAGCGAACCCCACTTTGCGAGCTCTAATTTCTTGGCTGCCTTTGTTAAATACTAGAATTCGGTCCATGTGCAAAAGTAATCGTAGTTTTATTTTAGTTCAAATAAAGTTGACTAGTTGGTTCATCGAGAAATAATATTGGAGCGTTTTTTAAAAATGAATGTTTCATAGTAGTGCATTACTTATTCAAGCTCATTTTTCAATTCCATATTTTAATCTATAGAACTTCTTATTCTCCTATTCCTACAATAAAATAATGGTTCTACCTATTGAACCAAATGCTATCAGTTTTTTCTATATTTCCTCATCAAATCTTGACTATAGTCTTTCGGTTCGTTAATCGAATCACTATCTCCCACATTAATTGATATTCTTGTTACTAAGCGGCATGAAAGAAATACGTCTCATCTTAATATCAGTCCCCCCGGTATTGAGGTCTCCATTACCACATCAACTCTGAAGAGAGATATATAAATCAATTAACAATTATGATAATGGTTACATTGATATTGTACATTTCTGATATAATATTCATATTGTAGCGTCTTAGGTTTCGATATGGACATGACCATTTGGATAGATGGAAAATGCAGTCTTCGAAACCGGGAGTACAGATTTAAATATTCAAATATTTGTAATTTCACAAGTTATATCGAATTCACCTTGTATTACTAGCACGTCACTGTCGCTGTCACTGTCGCACTAAACCTGGCATGCCACTCGAGAGTGGCACTTTACACCCTCTCGGGAAGATGTGGCGGAGTGGCGAGCAAAGTAGATGAATTGCTGAAGGCAGTAGAGGAAAGAGGCACCAGAGTGAAACTCTGGTGGGCTTCAGATGCAATAGCTGGCATAAGGCAAGCTGACGAGACGGCCAGACAGGCTAGAGAGAATCCAGATAGATTAGAGGTGGTACAGCAGGCTCCTATCACTAGGAGAATGCTTAAAAGCGAAGGTAAAGCTAACGTGCTGAGAAAGTGGCAAGACCACTGGGATAAGGTGAACAAGGGTAGACACACCCACGAAATTATGCCAAAAGTGAGCCTAGAGAGACGGAGTTGGAGCGGTGTGCCTCCTAACAGGCCACGGCCCCTTCAGGGCATACTTTAAGAGATTCCACCTTAAAGAGGGAACTGGAAGATGCGATTGCGACAGTAGAGAACTAGAAACGGCAGAACATGTCATGAAGTTCTGCGAGAACGACAATAGAAATGAATCGAGAGGAAGGTTCGAAACTGAACAACGAGAAATAGGCGGCGTACTCCCTTCCTGTGTCTCCAATGAGACCAGCTCGGGAGAGATCGAGAACTTCGATCACTATGCGACAGAAGTCAGCCTAGAGGATGAGGAAGTCGCGATAGGTGCACAATAAGAGCAGATCGAAGGAAAGAAAGGAAGGCAATCTGACCCCGCTACTTTTTGGAGTGCGGTGTTGGAGCTGTGTTGAGATGGGTTCCGGAGGCAGAGGTCTCGCTAGAGAAATAGGGGAGGAGTTAGATGTCTAGAGTCCACTGGACGGGCAGGCAGGGGGACTAAGGTCTTACCCAAAGTTATCAACGTGTCCCTACCTACTGGCCTTCTGGCATTAACTAGAAGGCTAAGCGATTGTGATAACACGATACCAAAGAGTGCACCAAGAGCAAAGAAGAGCCTACCTGCGCCAACTGCCAGAGAACAGGATCCAAAGACGAAAAAATAAAACACGCCGCCTCCTCCATCAAATGTCCTGCCTATGCCAAAAGAATTGAGGACTATGTCAATAACACTGACTATGGACAGTAAATCAGAAGCAATCAAGATTGGCCAAATCAATACCCAAAACTCGAAGACAGCCACAGCCGAAGTCCGCATACTAGCAGAGAAATCCAAACTAGACCTCGTCCTAATACAAGAGCCCTACACCTTCAAACCGGACAATCAACTTAGAAAAATACCCGGTCTTGGAACCACAACAAGAACAGCGAACATGCAGTCAAACCTAAGGTTCTACGCCAGCACCGCATGCTTCAATACAGATCTCGACATCCTCCAGCTCACGCACTTAACCACCATAACAACATCTGTAGCAGAAATTTCCACAGGCAAAGATAGCATCTACATCATAAACACGTACTGCCCCTTCAGCGCCCCCATCGAAGACACTCTGG
This sequence comes from Endomychus coccineus, assembly GCA_958510875.1. Lineage (NCBI taxonomy): Eukaryota > Metazoa > Arthropoda > Insecta > Coleoptera > Endomychidae > Endomychus > Endomychus coccineus. Next base: position 37,800,887 of record OY294070.1, on the reverse strand, counting down.
ATGAGATCCAGACGGCAATAAACGAGCTCAGAGGGAAGAAAATCCTATTGGCCAAATCTGAACTCTGGTTCTCAGCAAGAACAGACGCAGAAGGCGAAATCCTGGAAAACTTCATTGCGCAGAACAACCTCTTTGTACACAACGAGCCAGGCGAGCCACATACATACCTCTCCCCAAATGGCGCAGCAACAAACATCGACGTGATCATGACATCAGGCATTCTCACCAGAAACATTCATCAATGGAAAGTAATCCCAGAGGCCATCAACAGCGACCACCAACTAATAACATTCGATTTATCAATCCGCACACCCGTACAACCACTGAATACAATACAAAAATTCAACATGAGGAAAGCTAACTCAAAAGCTATTACAAGGGAATGCAAACTAATGATGACCGAACTGGAGCGCAATACAACGAGAGAAGCAAGCCCCGCCAACATCGACCACAAATAAAAACACTAACAGCAGGCATCATAGGCATATGCAGCAAAGTTCTCCGCACCATAAAACATAAAACACAGAACACCCCGTGGTGGAGCTCGAATCCCTTAAGATAGCCGCCAAACGAGCCAAAAGAGCATGGCAGAGAAGCACCTCAGATCGAGACAGAACGGGGAACAAACTCCAATACACCACAGCCATAAGGCAATATAAGAGGCAGATACGTATAGCGAAATAGAAATCGTGGGAAAAATTCGTCAAAGAAGACCTGGAAAGAGACCCCTGGGGGATAGTTTATAAACGTTCTTCCCGAAAGATCAAGACAAAGTCCACTACCGCATCTATTTCCACTGGAAACACAACATCTAGCACACAACCGGATACTCTAGAAGCCCTCATGAACCGGCTCATGCCCGACGACGTCCCAGAAACAGATCTTCCCATCCACATAGCAACCAGGCAAGAAGCAGCCACCACTAGAGGAACCCCAGCTCCCCTAACAATAATCACCATAGAGGAGATCGAGAACGCCACATCGCGGGCCTCAAACAAAGCCCCTGGGAGAGACAACGTTCACGGCAAAGTTATAAAATCCAACCTACCAGAGATCAGAAACTTCCTCCACCAAATCTACAATGACTGCATCCTGGCCGGCTACTTCTCCAACCCCTGGAAGATCGGAAAGCTAGTCACCATCCTAAAGGCACCAGACAAAGAACCCTCGGACCCTAAATCCTACAGACCAATCTCTCTTCTTCCAGAATTCAGCAAGACACTGGAAAGAATAATCATCGGCAAAATATACGGCGCTGTCCCAGAATTCGACATCCACAGCGACCTCCAATTCGGCTTCAGGAAGAAGAGAAGCACAATAGAGGCCCTATCTAAAGTCTTGGGAAAGATCGAAAACAGACAAAGCAAATACATGCTGATCATCTTTATCGACATAGAACGAGCATTCGACAACCTCTGGTGGCCAGCCCTAATCAAGAGACTTGCTGAGCTAAACCTTCCCAATGACATCCTGCAGCTCATCAAAAGCTACTTAAGCAACAGAAAAATTGGATACTCATCAGTCAACTATTCCGTCACCAAACCACTATCCAAGGGATGCCCACAAGGATCGGTAATCGGACCCTTCATGTGGAACGTGATAATGGACACCCTCTTAAGAATCGACCTGCCGGAAGGATTTTCCACTTTTGCGTATGCAGACGACAGAGCCACCACCATTGAAGGGAACTCAAGGCGCGAACTCGAAAGTAAAGCAGCAGAAACGCTCCTCACAATGGAAAAATGGGCAAGCGACATGAAACTGCGAATATCCACGAATGAAACAAAATACATGGTCTTCGGAAAATTGAGCAGAGACCCCACCGTCAAGCTATACAGCGAGAACATTAAACGCGTGTACCAATTTAAATATCTTGGAGTCACCCTAGACCACAAATTAAAATACAGTGTAAACACCAAAACAGTCAAATCTAAGGCCAAGGCCATATTCCACAACATAAGCAAACACACGAGGATCAACTGGGGAATCAACAAGAAGGCCCTCCTCGACATATACAACAGAGCCGTCATCCCAATAATCTCGTACGGTATAGAGGCATGGGGACATAGACTCCCAAACACACGAAACATTAGAACCCTAGCGTCCACTCAGGCCACATGCCTCAGAGCAATACTCGGAGCGTACCTCTCGACCCCATGCGATACACTTTGCATCTTAGCAAAAATTCCCCCGCTAGACATCCAGCTGTCAGAAATCTACGCCCTGCGACAAGCAAAGAAGACAGGCGCTGCATCACACATGGGCCGACAAATCCAACTCAGGGACCCCAACGCAATTGCAGCCTTCAAAAACTCCCTAAATAACATCACCTTAGCCAAGTGGCCATGGAAACTTCCAAATACACATTCATCGCATCGGTAAAAGCGATGCCAGCAACTGCGACCAATGCAACGAAGTGGACGACCCTATTCACAGAATCACCACATGTCCGAAACTAGCCCACAAAACACACAAAGAACATAACTAAAACAAAGCAAGCCAAGCATTCCACAAACCAACAATAAGATAATACATAATACAGCAGCCTGGAGGGTAAACACTAATATTATGTAAATACCTCCTAAACCATCTCATGATGGTAAACTAACTCTCACGCGATACATAAACTTCCGACACTCAGAATTATAGTGGACAAACAAGTAGGTAGAGACATTCACGCAAGAGGACCGGTTCGATTCATCAAATTGAATCGGGGGTGGAGGTGGGTCTTTTGTGTGTCCCTACCTAATATCTAGCGAAACCACTGCCAAGGGAACGGGATTGGAAAAATTAGCGGGGAAAGAAAACCCTGTTAGTAGATGTAATCCACGAGTTCGGGCTCAGGATATCCGGTCTCCACTTCCGGTCTAGCTGTCGATGTGCATCCGGTGCATGAGCTCGTCCTTATCAGTTTGAAAGGATGTAGGTGATAAGGATTTTATTTTATTTGTAAAGAGTATACAGGGTGTGTTCAAAAAGTGTGTCACATGTACAGAGTCATGTGACTAACACATGGCAGCATGGCGGCCCTAAGGTCCAACTGTCATGGCGACCATAAGGTCCAGCTGTCATGGTGGGCATAAGGACCAGCTGTCATGGCGACCATAAGGACCAGCTGTCATGGTGGGCATAAGGACCAGCTGTCATGGCGACCATAAGGTCCAGCTGTCATGGTGGGCATAAGGACCAGCTGTCATGGCGACCATAAGGTCCAGCTGTCATGGTGGGCATAAGGACCAGCTGTCATGGCGACCATAAGAACCAGCTGTCATGGCGACCATAAGGACCAGCTGTCATGGCGACCATAAGAACCAGCTGTCATGGTAGACCTAAGGTACAGATTGCTTCGTAGAGATGTCACCACCAAGTGACAGCTGTCATGACAGACCTAAGGTACAGACTGCTTCCTGGAGGGGGCTCCGCCACCTCTAGGAAGTAATCTGTACCTTCGGTCCAAAAAGGTACAGACTGCTTCATGAAGATGTCACCATGACAGATGCCATCGAAGGTACAGACTGCTTCGTAGAGGTGGCGCTACCAGTTCGACTCACCCGACTCATGCGTCTCATGCGACTTTAGCAAATGAAAGATCTACACTCGGGAATCATCGGTTGCAACGTTTCGTGCGACTCGTACGACTCATCAGACTCGTTCTAGTTTGCATTGCTGGTCTTAATTATCGACGGAACAGTTTAGTTCAAGATGAAGTCGGTGGTGGTTGACATTCAGAGCTTCCAAATCTCTCACCATACAATGATAGTTAAGGAACTAGCTTTGTTGGATTGTGAAAAGAAGCTAGAAAAATATTTTCTATTCAAGCCACCCACACCGCTAAGTGAACTCTCAGAAAATCAAATGAAGCAAGTGATGTTTTGCGAAAAGTATCATGGGATTCCATACAACTCTGGATATCAGGACTATATTTGGATGGAGGAAATTTTCAGGGAAAATATTGATCCGAATAGCATCATATACGTTAGTGGTGTGGGCAAAGCCAAATTCATAGTGAAGATTCTAAAAAAATTGGGGTTAGATCGTCAGGTGAAAGTGTTGAATTTGAAAGGCAGCTGCCCACAATTTGTTCGAGAAAACTGTAGATATATCTGCCTTCATCACTCTACCAGCAATAATTCTATGTGCTGCAGTGTAAACAGCTGGAAATTGTTTGAATATGTTACAAAGGAAGATGCCCATCTGGATATATTACGAGGGTTTCAAAAAATGGGTATGGGTGGCACTCCACCGAACTGACCAGTATTGATATGTCTTCGGAAGAATACGCACGTAAACTGCTTGAATTCCATATGAAATTAGTAGCACTGAATAAAGACATAAAATTTTACGAAGATAAAAAGTTAACTATAAATCAACTAGGCAATTTGAGTATAAGTGTAGGAGATGGCTGTGCTGAAATCAAATTTCATAATCCTAACAGCAATATTGAATGGGGTCCTATATACAAACGTACCACTTCAAGTGAATCGAATTTATATATGTCCCAACAAGGATGCTATCGTAGAGAAGGAATGTAATCGAACTGAATGGCAGCCTATGGACCATCAACTAGTTAATGAAAATCACCTAGAGGTATTCTCATACGTTATTCCTAAAAGGATGTTAGCAACTTTCAACTATAAACTCAAGTTATTATTCCATGATGGTAGTGAGGGGGACGTAGTGAATTGGCATCAAACTATAGTCCCAACACCTGTGACGACAGCAGCAATCAATTGTCAAAGCAATGTATCTGAAGCCCAACCAACACCACCCCAACCACCACCACAGAAAGAAAATGAAATCTATGCTATGCAATGTTTCAATCTTAGTGCATTATCAGTTTTACTACTGAAAATCCTCATTAAAAATGTAAAGAAACATATTAATAATAAATAATGAAGGTAACGCTATTGTTTGATTTTGAATATGAGATAGGGAAATCAGTCAGATACATACATGTAACTTTTAACTTTTTTTTATTCTTGAATACACACACACACAAAAAAAATATTTTACAAAAAATTCCTTAAAATATATACAATATAAACACCTAAATCTAAAAATTATTTCCTAAAAACTCTACAAAAAAGGCCATACCCCGTGCTATGCGCATTTCAACCATCTGCGAAAACAAAGAAAAATAACTTTAGTTGATAAATAATAATAATAATAATAATAATAATAATAATAATAATAATAATAATAATAATAATAATAATAATAATAATAATAATAATAATAATAATAATAATAATAATAATAATAATAATAATAATAATAATAATAATAATAATAATAATAATAATAATAATAATAATAATAATAATAATAATGTGTGTGTGTGTGTGTGTGTGTGTGTGTGTGTGTGTGTGTGTGTGTGTGTGTGTGTGTGTGTGTGTGTGTGTGTGTGTGTGTGTGTGTGTGTGTGTGTGTGTGTGTGTGTGTGTGTGTGTGTGTGTGTGTGTGTGTGTGTGTGTGTGTGTGTGTGTGTGTGTGTGTGTGTGTGTGTGTGTGTGTGTGTGTGTGTGTGTGTGTGTGTGTGTGTGTGTGTGTGTGTGTGTGTGTGTGTGTGTGTGTGTGTGTGTGTGTGTGTGTGTGTGTGTGTGTGTGTGTGTGTGTGTGTGTGTGTGTGTGTGTGTGTGTGTGTGTGTGTGTGTGTGTGTGTGTGTGTGTGTGTGTGTGTGTGTGTGTGTGTGTGTGTGTGTGTGTGTGTGTGTGTGTGTGTGTGTGTGTGTGTGTGTGTGTGTGTGTGTGTGTGTGTGTGTGTGTGTGTGTGTGTGTGTGTGTGTGTGTGTGTGTGTGTGTGTGTGTGTGTGTGTGTGTGTGTGTGTGTGTGTGTGTGTGTGTGTGTGTGTGTGTGTGTGTGTGTGTGTGTGTGTGTGTGTGTGTGTGTGTGTGTGTGTGTGTGTGTGTGTGTGTGTGTGTGTGTGTGTGTGTGTGTGTGTGTGTGTGTGTGTGTGTGTGTGTGTGTGTGTGTGTGTGTGTGTGTGTGTGTGTGTGTGTGTGTGTGTGTGTGTGTGTGTGTGTGTGTGTGTGTGTGTGTGTGTGTGTGTGTGTGTGTGTGTGTGTGTGTGTGTGTGTGTGTGTGTGTGTGTGTGTGTGTGTGTGTGTGTGTGTGTGTGTGTGTGTGTGTGTGTGTGTGTGTGTGTGTGTGTGTGTGTGTGTGTGTGTGTGTGTGTGTGTGTGTGTGTGTGTGTGTGTGTGTGTGTGTGTGTGTGTGTGTGTGTGTGTGTGTGTGTGTGTGTGTGTGTGTGTGTGTGTGTGTGTGTGTGTGTGTGTGTGTGTGTGTGTGTGTGTGTGTGTGTGTGTGTGTGTGTGTGTGTGTGTGTGTGTGTGTGTGTGTGTGTGTGTGTGTGTGTGTGTGTGTGTGTGTGTGTGTGTGTGTGTGTGTGTGTGTGTGTGTGTGTGTGTGTGTGTGTGTGTGTGTGTGTGTGTGTGTGTGTGTGTGTGTGTGTGTGTGTGTGTGTGTGTGTGTGTGTGTGTGTGTGTGTGTGTGTGTGTGTGTGTGTGTGTGTGTGTGTGTGTGTGTGTGTGTGTGTGTGTGTGTGTGTGTGTGTGTGTGTGTGTGTGTGTGTGTGTGTGTGTGTGTGTGTGTGTGTGTGTGTGTGTGTGTGTGTGTGTGTGTGTGTGTGTGTGTGTGTGTGTGTGTGTGTGTGTGTGTGTGTGTGTGTGTGTGTGTGTGTGTGTGTGTGTGTGTTTGATTCACTCACTTTTTCTTTCAATCGATTTTAATCGTGAGGTAACCCCACCATCTAGGGGTGAAACCAAATACCTGCACCCCTCCAAAACCCGCAGTTGTGACATCTGTAATTATGAATAAAACAAGGGTACTCATTAAATAATAAAAAACATCAGCATTAGGTAAACATACTTCAAACATCAGCTCCGCCAAGTAGTGGCGGAAAGCATGGATGCAAAATCCCTCGTAAATCTGCTGCTGCTGTGGAGGAGGTGTCGGTGAAGGTGCAGGTCTTGGGGTGATCAAATCATCGATTGAGCTATCAGGAAAGTACAATTAGAATTGAAATAATTCTAGAGTTAATACGAATACATACAAAATGCCTGGAGAGCTCGCTGAAGACGGTTGGGTATCATAGGGAAGTTGGGTAGGTAGTTCGTTTAATCTGTAATTATTAAAATTAGTAGCAAATATTTCGCAAGTAGAAAAATCACATACACTATGTCCTGCATATCCAGCGGAGGAGGCAGCGACTCTGCTGATGGAATCTCTGGACATCTGTTGGAAATGAGAGTAATTTAGTAATCAAAAATTATATAAATTGGAGAAAAAAACATACGTCAAGTCAATTATTTCTGGAGACCCGCCCAATTCAGGAAATAAATCTTCCGCATCATCAGCTACAGCCAATTGATCGAGATGCATCAATTTTTGTATAATTTCCTCCTCAGAATAATCACTAAAAACAAATTAATGCACTTATGATATTTAGTGAGATTGAAATGAAATAGAACAACTTACTTCTCAATCATCCAACGGCGCACTTGCGTTTTCGTAAATATATCCAACCTGTTGGTCAACTCTTGAACATAATCATCAAATTTACCCATTTTCACTATGTCACACACCCAGCTTACAAGAATACTATTTTTTCCCTATGAAGTACCTAGAGTTTTATACACACACAATATTTAATCCAAAGTCCTACGAATTAAATTAGTTCCCAGGAAAAATGATAAAGTTGTTATCGGTTGAGGAAAAAAATGTATGCGGATAAATATTTCAAGGAAGTTTCTACAATCACGCGATTTCAAATAGAATGTAACATCCTGCTTGTGGTTGTAGATCTTACCAATATGAATATAACAGTCGACCGAGACTTCCTGCTTGTGGTTGCAGTTAATTTATTATCATGATATAACAGGCAACGAGACATCCTGCATAGCGTGTGAACATAGCAGGAAAGTGATAAGAAGTTCCTATAAAACTCGATGTGCGCATACCTCATACCATTATCAAATCATTATCCTACTAGCTTTTGAAGTGACTAGACGTGTTTTGTGCGTGCTTAAATCAAGGTGAGTTTATTTATTGACTTGAATATTATATTCATATGTAGAGTTAATTTCTATGTACTGAATATTTATTTTTTTTGCTTTTCTTGAAACTGTGCAGGCTAAACTTTAACTTTTTGAAAGTATTTATTGATCTTCTTTTAGACAATTTGATTGGGTAAATATTAATAATAATTTGGGGGTATTTATCAATTTTCTTTTATTCAATTTGGTGGGGGTAAATTCAGCACACAAAATAATTCTTCTCACTTCTAACTTCCATCGATTTGTTTTAGATTTTTAAAAAATAAAGTAAAGTAAAAAATGGATTTCTCCAAATTGAACCGTATCTCTCTCTTGCAGAGGGCAACACATACGAAAATTGCCGACTTGGAATTAGATGTGCCACATACAATTTTAAATTTAAAAATTGTAAATACAAAGTTTGGGGAGGCTGTATTAGCAGAATTGGAAGGAGAGCGATCGGTTTTCCTGCCCAAGAGAGTAACACCAGCGCTTCTCCCCCTTATTGAAGACATCAATAAAGGACGCAACACAGCCCTAATATATCGAGGGGAAGAAGCCATCGGGACAGGAAAATCCTGCTCAAAGCTTGGATTCTGCGAATTGCCGCCTAGAAGTTGAGAGCCTTCCAGCACCACCATCAACAACAACCCTCCTGTGTACTACTACTACTTTTATACATTTCATAAGGTAGGCTGCTTGTTTATTATGAAATATGGTTTCAATCGCTAAGATGAGTGGGGAGATCGTTAATATTATCAACGAGGCTCAAAAGGATTTGTTAAAATCAAAATTATCCCCTCAGGAAATAACGAAGTGGATAGGTTTCTGTACTAAGTACATTAGAACCTTTTCTAAGCATATAACTTTGGATACTTTGAACTTGTCGTGTAAGAATCAATTGCAATGTAATATCGGTCATTTAAAAAGATTCAAAATTTTATTAGAGATCCGAAATAAACCCCCTACAACTAATAAGAACCGTAGTGAGCGAATTCGTTGGGAGGATGGTAAATGTGCATTTTCCCAACGAATTCGAACTGGCTTTATAACAAACATTTCTCATTTAGACCCATTAAATTTTTTATATGATGCCTTTCATCTGTTTCACCCTAGAATCACCAAAATTTTACATACTTACAATTTTATCAAGGTAAACACAACATTTTGACGGGAATATATGCGACTTAATGCGATCGACGAGCTTATCCAAACAGAATATAAATATTTCCACACAAAATCCGCCCCAATAGATTCTTTTACAAATTTATTGGAGTGGTTCAAGGAGCATGTTATCGATAAACTCCAAGTAAAGCTGGATGATTTTTTGGAACGAGCCTCGGGGTGGAGTCTAAGGGAGGTTATCAGTTTGGGCATAAATATTAATAAACATGAAGTCATCAATTCTGGGTCCTCTTATATAGTTCTCCCAAAAGAGATACTTCGAAAGCAGGCTATTATTAATGTTAAAAATTATGACGAATACTGTTTTGCCTGGGCAGTAACAGCAGGACTACACCCTACAGCTAGGAATTCAGATCGTGTTTCTTCATATACACATTTTAGTAATGTTTTAAATTTACAAAATCTAACTTTTCCCCTCCCTATATCTCAAATTCCAACTTTTGAGAAGAATAACGATATTTCAATTCATGTGTTTGTTTTGGAATTATGTGGAGGAGGAAGAGGAGGAGGTAATGAGCAGGGTGAGGGAGAGAAATTGAAGGTTCTCCCTGCATATTTGACCAAAAATAAATTAGATAGACATTTTAATTTACTATTAATTCAGGATAAATATTATCGAGATGTAGAAAATATTATCGAGATGTAGAACCTGCGAAATCCCCAAATTTTATTGAACCCACAGTTAAATTTCACTATTGCCTAATCAAAAATTTATCAAGACTTGTAAATTCTCAAATTACCACACGCAATAAAACTTATTTGTGCGATAGATGTTTAAATAATTTTTGGAGTGAGAATAAGTATAAAAATCACGTTGAGGATTGTGGTAAAATGAACATGTGTAAAATAACATTCCCTCAGGATGATTATTTGAAATTTAAGAATCACTCAAACAAACTACCCATACCATTTATTATTTATTTTGACTTTGAGGCTCTCCTATTACCTATTCAGAACTGCCCTCAATCTAATGTAAGTTCATATACAAACAAAACTCAACTACACGAGGCGTATAGTGTTGGCTATTATTTAAAATGTCAATTCAACAATTCTCTATCACGATTTGATAGCTATAGAGGATCAGACCCAGCCAAATGGTTGACAGATCAGTTAGATAAAATTGGGGAATTTATCGATCTAAAACTTGAATCTATTGTACCTATAGACTTGAATGGTATTAGTTTACTTGATATTATGAAGGAAACGAAATGCCATATTTGCGAGAGACAGTTCAAAGAGGGGGATGTTCGGGTTAAGGATCACTGTCATTTTACGGGTAAATATCGAGGTCTAGCCCACCAAGATTGCAACCTAAATTATAAATATCGATTCGTAGTACCTGTTGTGGCTCATAACCTCAGCGGGTACGATATGTTTTTGCTGATTCGAGATATTGCCAAAACGTCCAAGCAGAATATTCAAGTACTCCCCATCAATAAAGAGAAGTATATAAGTTTCACTAGAAGCACCAAAAATTCGGTGGTTAAATTCCGTTTCATAGATTCATGTAGGTTTTTAGATTCAAGTTTAGATAAATTAGTTTCTTATTTGAATGTGAGTGACTTGAGTATTCTGAAAAGCGAGTTTGCGCACTTATCCGATGAAAAATTTAAATTATTAACTCGTAAGGGAGTATTTCCCTATGAGCACTTAGATGATTGGGGTAAATTGAACGAGGAAAATCTTCCTCCAATAGAGAAATTTTTTAATAAATTACGCGACAAATCGATAAGTGAGGATGATTATAGACATGCTCAAACAATTTGGACTAGTTTTAATTGTAGAAATTACGGTGATTATTCAGATTTATATTTGAAAACAGATGTTTTATTATTGGCAGATGTATTTGAGAATTTCCGCAGCAAATGTATAGATCTTTTTGCTTTAGATCCGGCCCACTATTTCACGGTTCCCTCCTTCACGTGGGACTGTATGTTAAAATATACAAATGTGTCTTTACAATATTTGAAAGACATCGATATGGTCTTATTTGTGGAGAAGGGAATTCGTGGAGGTGTGAGTCAATGCAGTAATCGATTTGCAAATAATAAATACATGAATAATCACGACCCCGAAAAAGAGACAAGTTATCTCATGTATTTCGATGTATGCAATCTATATGGGTGGGCTATGATTCAATATTTACCCTATGATGGGTTCGAGTGGGTTGAAAACCTCGATGATGTAGACGTCAGAAACGTCTCAGACGAAAGTCCAATTGGTTACATATTGGAAGTCGATTTAGAATACCCAGATGAACTGCATGATCTACACAAAGATCTCCCTCTTTGTCCGACACATACAGCACCACCCAACAGCAAATTACCTAAATTATTAACAACTCTCCACAATAAAACTAAATATATCATTCACTATCGAAATTTAAAACAATGTTTGGCGCTTGGGATGGTGCTGAAAAAAGTCCATAGGATTTTAAAATTTAAGCAAGCCCCAAGGCTTAAAGCGTACATAGATCTTAACACTAGATTGAGGGCAGCTTCTAAGAATGCGTTTGAAATAGCTCTCTTCAAGTTGCTGATCAACGCAATTTTCGGTAAATCTATGGAAAATGTACGAAAGCATAGACTAGTTAGATTAGTTAATAAATGGTATGGACCCTTTGGGGCTCGCTATTATATTTCACAACCTAATTTCAATAGTAGTAAGATATTTGAGGAGAATTTGGTAGCCATAGAACAGAATAAATTAGAAGTCCTATTTAACAAACCCATTTATGTGGGGATGTCCATTTTGGACATTTCCAAAACCTGCGTTTACAATTTTCATTATGGCTTCATGTTAAAATTATATAAAGACCCAGGATTGATGCGATTATGTTACACTGATACTGACAGTTTGATTTACCACATTATAACGAACGATGACATTTATGAGACAATTATAAATAAGAATATTGAAAAATTTGACACTAGTGATTATGCCCTAGACAACCTCTTCAAGATTCCACAGGTCAACAAAAAAGTAGTAGGCTTAATGAAGGACGAGAATAAAGGCCTCCTCATGGATAAGTTCGTCGGTTTGAGGGCAAAAATGTACAGCTTCACTGTCCAAAATCATGACGCTAGTGACGTCACAAAGAAAGCCAAAGGGGTGCGCGAGTATGTCTTACGGAATACGATAACGTTCGAAGACTATGTTAGATGTTTGGAAGAGAACATAGAAATGTATCGCGTGCAGAGATCTATCCGCTCTTTCGACTTAAAGCTTTATACCATAGAGCAAAACAAAATCTGTTTGAGCCCCTTTGATAATAAAAGGGTAATATTGGGGGACAAAACAAGCACTCTACCTTATGGTCATTATTCTTTAGGTTAGAATTAAGATTTTTTTTTCAATTATAAAAGATATATGTATTTTTGTTTCAAAATTATAGGTTAAGTTGTTATTATTATTATATTATATTATATTATATTATATATGTGTACTTTTTTTCCAACTATTTTTTATCTAAATAAATATTTTATGTGGAAGTTTGGATGTTTTAATAAAACCAAAAATAATAGCATCAATTCTTTTATTGTTCTGAATCATACAGAACTTTATTCTTATAGAAAAATAACATTTCTCTAAGTGTATTGCTTAATAAACAGTCGAGCGAAATACCGATGAAACAATACAAGAGGGCCATTTCATCGGGCTGCTGCTGCTGCTGTGGGTCTCTCATACTTTTAATCATATCAATAACATTATGATAGTATGTGGAAAATCCAAAATGTTCTAGAAAAGACACTCGATGCAATAGCACTCCATCGTTGATTCGAATAATTTCTCGAACATCTTCCTCACACAACCACACATGGATATTATGCTTTGTAACTTGAAGTAATTTAACATTATTGAAGTACACAAGTTGGACTATTTGACAGTATTCATCAGATAATATGGGTGTAGCATCGAAATCTGATCGTAAACTTGCGAAGAACTCGATGATTTTCACTCGAAGAATATCGATTGAATCGATCCATTCTAGCAGGCTAAAGCTGAGTTTGCAATTTTGAACGTATTGAACGAGTGAGATTGTAGGTGAGAAGGTCCGTACAGGACTCAATCCACATTTGATTTCATAACTTGCCCCCACCAACGGGTACGTTGTATTCATTAATAGGAATGGTTCATCTTTTGCCTTCATCTCGAACTCTTCTAAAATATGATCCAACTCAGAACAGTTGCTGCTGCTGCTGCTATCTTCATCAACACTAGCCTGGGACAACATCTTATTAAAACTGTTCTGGATTGTTCGATTCACCAGAACCTAACCCTCGCTCACAAAATATTTACTTGCACATGCGCAGATCATTAGCAGCATATTTCTTTGATTTGATTGGAAGTTTGGATGAGAACATCGAAGCATAAAACTTGAAGTGTGGGGGGAGGAGAAAATTTGTGGTGTTGGTTGCGTAGTCCATCGACTATGTATGAGTCAAAGAAGAACGTTTTATTAGAAGTTCCTCTACGAATCCCTCGTAGATCCATTATTTCACAGCGGTAAGGCAGAAGCGCGATCCGATAAAAATCGACATCAATTTCATGTAGCACTTTGAAACAATCAAGTATATAGGACCAAGGTTTTGGGGTTATACCAGGAATTTGATGTAATATAAATTTCTTCCATCTATTTTCGTATATAAAGTAGCCTTCAACATTCATATCAATTATCTCCCAATCGTTTTCGGGTGGGTTGAAATCTCCTCCAAAATAGAAAATATCCACATAACCGCATTCCTTCACAGCCCCAATAACGAACGTTACAAATTCTCCTGCGATTATCCAATTTTTAGATGGTAATTGTAATTCTTCAAGGGTTTCCATCAAATTTGGAGGACATGCTACACTTATAAATTGTTTTGCATCGTACACGGTGGTAAGTACATTATGAACAAAACTGTTGTATAATTGCAAAGACATTTTCACGCAGACTGATTCGATTATTTGACTTCCACTGGGTTGAACCACCAGTCAAATATTTTATTAGGAAGACATGCGCAGCAGCAGCAGTACATTATACAACATCAGTATTTTCAATCCAACTTTTCTCTTTTATACCATACCATTTTACATACATTTTATCACCCTTTTTCCGAAGCACCTTCTCAATCAAATAAACCTCGGGCTGTTTGGTTTTCTGTAATTCTTCCTCGTAGAAACAGCCGCTGATTGGTGCGTTGGTCATATCTTCTATTAGATATGTGACCGGGTTGGTAATTTTAACTTTGATGATTTTAAATAATTCCGCACTCCAATTGGGCGTAAATCCCTTCTCAAAAATATGTTTAGCTTTACTTATTCGCACAATATCCCCTACGTGGTATTTGTGAGGTAGGGCCAACTTAATGTGCGAGTAAGATTGCTTCAATATGCGACTTTCATTCTGTTTCGTAACCTTAAACGGAGCCATTTTTATAGTTCTATGTTAACGATGATTATATTTTTCGGTGACTTCAGGGAGTGTATCCACCCATTTGTATTTCCCACTCAGACTGAATTGCTTGTAGATCGCTTCTTTCAACGTTCGAATGACGCGTTCAGCAATGGCGGCTTTCTTCACAGAATACGTATTATAATGGTTGATTTTATGTTTTTTCATTAGCTCGTCAAAGTGCCTGTTGAAGAATTCTTTTCCCTGATCGCTTTGTAGGTTCCTAGGCGTACGATGTGGTCCTTCTAGCAATATAGAACTGACCGCTTTCCGAACCTCTTCGGCTGATTTCGTTTTCAGCGGGCGTGTCCACAGAAATTTCGAGAAGCAATCGATCACCACCAAAATGTATTTAAATCCACGATTTTCGCGCGCATAATTACCCATTTCGGCAAGATCCATTTGCCACAAGTCATCCAACCCTTTTATGATTGTTCTGCGACGTTTAAAATTCTTTCGAACAGGCTTATGAAGCTCATCAACCACCTGCGCTTTACCCTTCATCATTTTTTGGGTCGATCGGTGTTGTTGGAGCTAATAACTTTTGTGGTGGTGGGGAGGTGGTAGTAGCTCTTTTATAAGGATGATATGGAGGTATCTGTAGAAATGTGGATAGTCTTTTTTCCACGCCAGCCAGTCTGATACCTATGTCTATTTGTTCAATTTTCGATATTTCGCTTCTAATGTCCTGTATACTTTGGTTTACGGTGGTATAATTCGATCTAGATGTCTGCTCAATACTACTAAGCGTTTTATAGTCCAATTCTATGGTTATAAGTTTACTATTGATGGTCTGTATACTATCGAATAGGTCGTTATATTTCGAACTGTTTTCTTGATCGTTACTAACAAGTGTTTTATAGTCTTCACGTATTTTCTTCAATAATTTTTCAAGATTTACCTCATTTGCTTTATTAGTTTTGAACGATGCTATCATACCATCTACAAGTTTTTCAATTTTAATTCTATTTTGTGTTGTAGAAGCAATCAGAGAGTCTGTGAATTTTTTATTTTCGATGTGAAGGTACCCACCCTCATTATGTATACTCTGTTTTATAGCTGTAGAGTTGACATCACTTTGATTTTTGTATGACTGTATTTCGGTATAAAGGATCTTCAAATCTTCGCGAAGTGCATCTATTAATCGTGTTAAACTTGGAATTGAGGAATTCGTGATGTTATTGACGTTTATATGAATGGCTGCATACTTCGTCAAAACTTCACTTAAATTCGCATTCACTCTAGTGATAGTGTTATCTACATATGCTTTGTTTGCAACATCATTATCCGAGATAGGTATTTTCACATTACAAATTTTCAAATTTTCCATATCCACATCACCTTCGGGCGTATGCCTTAAAATGTTCATAAACATCGATCTGCGTTTGAAAACGTCGACGATGCTATCACCCGACAACGCTGATCGTCTACCGAACTTATCAAGACTCATTATATAAATGGTGTTGGGTTGAAGTATCCAGTACTAATATATGATGTTTGCCTCTCTTAGTTCATTTATTATAGCAACAATTTCATTATCGTGCGAAGTATTTCCAGCTTGTTGTGATGCCATCAGTAGTTTTAGTCGGTCCACCAGCTCGTTTGGATCATCCCAAAAAATATATTCCATAGGCTTCTTGTTGTATGTTAAATGTAAACCGCTACCGCTTGCTACTGCTGCTGCTGCTGTCGAAGTCGTCTCATCGTCTCATTTGTTAACCTCAAAATTTCTTTGTATGCTGCTCGATCGTTATTCGTGAATTTTGTGGGTGTTTTGTAGAATATGAGATCGTACAATCCAGGTGTTCCCTTTGCGCTATATCCTGCAGTTTCGATATTCTCCCCGAATATTATCTTTTTAACACCTAGAATCCAACCGGCAGAGCTCGCATCATAAACAGGTCCATATACTTTATCGATTTTCTTGTTGTTTTCCCAATGCTCTTGAACGTATTTACGAACTTGTGGGGGGTAATGTGCGAGTGAAGGTTCAATCTCAGTCATAGCATCATCGAACGCATCATCCTCCTCTCCCCCCTCTTCTTCTTCTTCTTCGTAATCGTTATCTTTAGGTTCTAATTTTATTTCTTTTTTCATTAACTGCGCAGTAGGATGTTTAATTTTTTTAACGATCGCTTTCAATGGTGTGGCGATAGGTTTGAACAGTTGTTCTATTGATTCGTCTTCTTCAGATTTACCTAGCTTCAAGGCCAAATATTTCTTCCTTATAGACTTACTCAATTCGAAGATTTTTCGCTTACGTGCTAACTGATCGGCGTCCATCTTGTATTTGGACTAAAATTAACAATTCACGTTTTTATATATACATCGAAACCTTTGCGGTATCTACCATCGTTCAAGTCGAAATCCTTTGCGATGACCAAAGTTCCGAAATTATCCGTCCAGCACATGGCGCACATCTTCTTGAACTGATTGAAATCGACGTCGGGCGATACGTGCTCATCAAATACATGCTTCAAATTGATCTCGTCCTGCTTAAAAAGAACGATCAAATTACAATTGTCGCGAATCAATTGTTTTGGTATTTTCGAGTACGTTTGACACAGATATGCCGCATCGATATTCTTATGTCTACACATGGAATAGTATTCCCGAAGTTTTTGTTGGCCCTCGCACGCGATGTCATCAAAAAGGAATATGGAATTAGCTTTAGCCTCGTTCGGGCTTATTATTTCCTCGTTGTCCTTATAGGGAAAATAGCCGACACCTTTAACTCGATCTAAAACTTCCTGCAACAGTTGATACTTGGGTTGATACAACGACTTTGAGTATACGTAGACGTTTTTGAACTTTGCCCCATTTGGATTAAATAATAGCGATAACATCACGTTCGTTTTACCACACCCACTAGGTCCACAAATTATAGCGCGAAAAGAGTCGGGTAACAATTTACCATGTTTACCTATGCGATTAGTAGTCGCCGACCCAAGGTCTAAATTTTCGATGGGCAGTGTCTGCTCTTGTTGAACGGTCTTCATATTGTGAGGTAGTTTGAATCTGATGATTGCTTTTATAAATAGAAACGTTTGGAGATCGCGAGCTCAGTATCAATGTTGATCTATCAGGGTGAAGGTCTGTTGAATTCGCTCATAAACAGTCTCCCGTTCGAAGTACATATTCCATCGTATCAATTCTGTGGACCTGGTACTAAGCTACAGAAGCGACTTGCGCGTGGCGATAAAGGTGTTAATCCGTTGGATTCGGCCTGTCGCGAACACGACATAGCTTATTCTCAGCACAAATCTCTAGAAGATCGTCATAAGGCCGATAAAATATTAGAGGACGCAGCTTGGCAGCGTGTTAAATCTAAGGACGCTAAGGCCGGCGAAAGACTAGCTAGTCTATTGGTTACTGGGGGAATGAAAGTTAAACGTAAACTAGGAATGGGTCTTAAGAAACGTGCTAGTCGTCGTGGAGGATGTTGCTTTCGGAAAGATATCGTGGGAAATATTTCCAAGTCTATGGAACCGTCTGCGTCGTTGCGAAAGTCTGCTATGAATGCATTGAAAGCTGCACGAATAGCTATTAAGCGAGTCGGAGGTAAGAAGCGTGTTAAAGTACCACGCATAATACCCCTACCGAAATCTGGAGGATTCCTCCCTTATTACTACCTATTTTGGGGGCGCTGGGGGCCTTAGGGTCTGTGGCGGGTGGTGCAAGTGCCATCGCTAATACAGTAGTCAATGCTAGAAACGCCAAAAAGAAGCTTGAAGAGGATCAGCGTCATCATGCAGCTATGGAATCGTTAGGTAAAGGATTATACTTGCGGAAGAATGCGAAAGGTGGATTTGGGTTGTTTTTGAAGAAACAACAAAAAAACTTCCAATAGAGCTACCCAATAGACCGTTGTATGATGTGGATTTGGTGCGTTTCGCGAAAAAAATGAAAATACCTCATTTTCGTGGTGTCTTTATGCGAGACAATTTACCTAGGAAACGTCCTTGGAGACAAGAATGTGCCATTTTGAATTTGGATTCGATCAAAAACAGCGGTACTCATTGGGTGACCTTTAGAAAAATAAATAACCAAGTGGAATACTTTGACTCTTTTGGAAATTTAAAACCACCAAAGGAACTAGTTCGATATTTGGGTGGTGTGGTTAGAATTTTCTATAATAACGACGCTTATCAAAAGTATGATCAGGTGATTTGTGGACATTTATGTTTGAAATTCCTCAGTTCTACGTAAACATCTAGAGTGAGCAGTCATGTCTGAATCCTACGATAAATTTATCGGAAAGATTATGCAACAACTTTCTGTTGATATTCAAAGACCTGGAATGCATGCAATCATCCGATACGTATATGATAATCTAATAAAAGCAATAGAAAAACCTTCGAGTGAACTAAGCAAAAGAGACTTATTATTTCTCCCGATGGAATACATTCTAAAACATTTGGATTTGGTGTCTCTCAATCAGAATGAAGTTCCTAAATATATGTTGAACACCCTTTACCGTCATATGAGGTGTACGGAACATATCGACGAAGATTGTGATTGTCTGTCACCTCCTCGCAAACTATGTTCGCAATGTTTATCTGAACAGATATCGAAGGTCATGGAGACCGAGGGAATAACGCATCATGAGAAGCAGGTGTTGATTGAAGAAGTGTGCAGAGACGATCCATACTTTATGCGATCATACTTATTCCATATATTAATGTGCAAATATAAATAGAAATGTTACAATAAATTCTTATCAGTATCATGTCGCAGTTATTCACGCTAACAAGCACCAACCATATATTCTCGTTCACACCGCAGAATTCGATCGAGTTGAAGCCTGATAAGCGATACTATTTGGCTTTGTTGGGATTCACTTCTTATAACTCTATACCGAATATCGAGAACGAGAAATTTTACTATTTGGGGGACGATGGAAAGACTTTGAAAACAATCGAAATACCTTCGGGTAACTATGAACTATCCGACATTGAAGAATTAATTCGGAAAAGATTGAACGTGAAAGAAGATGTCTTCTCGCTGAAGCCCAATAACAATACATTAAAGTGTGAGATATTCTATAAGAACCACGACATTTCGTTTGTTAAGGAAGATAGCCTAGGCAAAATATTGGGGTTTTCGCGTAAAGTCTTGAAAAAGGGTGTGGTCCACATGTCCGATTTACCAGTCAACATTATAAAAGTAAGCAACATCCGATTCGAATCAAACATTACTGTGGGAGCCTTCTACCGAGATAGACCTGCGCATACGATCTACGACTTCCCCATCACAGACGATCCAGGCTATAGAATTGTGGAACGTCCAAAGAATCCTCTATATTTACCAGTGTCAGATATCAGTGAAATTACCAACATCACCGTACTCGCCCTAGATCAACATTCGAACCCGATAAATTTTCGAGGTGAAGAAAGTGTTTTACATCTACATTTACAAGAAGTCGGAAAACAGAATATGGGATTAAATGTTGCTGTGGGTAATAAAAGAACCTCACACGCTTCATATCCATCAGTCTTCAACAAAACACCGAAAGTGCGAGAGCTAACCCTCACCAAAGCCAACCGATTAGTTCTACAATCTTTAGGGTTTCGCCTTAAATAAAAATGCCTAATAAGCGAAAGTTTGGTGGTGTAGATGTTGATGGTGGAGATAACAATGTTATCTCATCAATTATGGGGCCTTCCTTTTCGACTCTTGCTCGTACGTTGAGAGTGGTAGGGAGATCGAAACAGTTCGAGATCCTGGTATAGTCAGCGCTGTTCGAGCATTTACCTGCTACACCCCTACAGCTTCTACGCATATGGCTACCGCTAGTTGGTTGTACCCCCTTGAGAGCGTAGTTTTGCACGAAACTAAATCATTCAGTCTATTGATTCCGCTGAAGCATATATTCAACATTTTCAACGATTACCCGATGATTACATTTGGTAGGCAGACTATTCGACTGGTGCGTGCTCGAAACGATAACGATTGCGTTAACATTGAGACCGCCACGACCACCGTTAAATTCCTGATTGATAGTATGGAATTGAAAGTGAAGTATATCTATCCTAACGATATAATTAGAGAAAAGCTCTTGCGAGCAATCAAGAGTGATTCGCCCATCCTAATTCCATTCCGGAAGTGAGAATGCCATGAGCTTCCTGCCATAACAAGCGAGGCCCGACGAGAAATTTGGGCGGTCAAGACTAGTGCGGCAGTTGAAAAACCTCGCTATGTCATAGTATTCTTTCAAACGGACAAACGAAACAATGTGAAGGCTAACCCCACAATATTTGATCATCTGGATATAACAAGTATTCGCTTATCTCTAAACAGCGAATATTACCCTAACGAGCGAATGAACTTGGACTTTGCCAAGGATGATTTCGCGCTCGCTCACCATAACTACACAGAGTTCTACTCTAGCTATACAAATTCCTCGTCGACTGCTGTGAAACAACCAATGTTAGATTACACCAGTTTTAAAAAGCGCGCCCTCTACATAATCGATTGTTCGAAACAGGAGGAAGCAGTGAAATCTGCAACTGTTGATGTGCGATTGGAAATTGAGGCAGATAAGGGATTTCCAGCCAATACGAAAGCATATTGTATCATCATTCACGATTGTTTGATGGAGTACTCCCCACTCTCGGAAATAGTGAAGAGTCTGATCTAAAACTAACTGTCTAACGACTATGAGCGATCAGTTTAGTACGAGCCATCATGAGGATAGCATTGGTTGACATTCAGGGATTCATCATCGATGATGTGTTTCACCCCAAAGAAATGTCTATACAAATTGGGTTCAAACGGCATTATTCGTTGTTTAAGCCGCCCACACCGCTAACGATGTTAAGTGAGAAGGACCGAAAATCTGCTTGGTATTTGGAACATTTTTGTCATGGTTTGGAATATACATCTGGTGATGTGGAATATGGAGAAATTGATACTATCCTAAGATTGACTCTACTGTGTGCAGCAGACATTATATATGTTCGAGGTCATCAAAAAGCAGAATTTCTCGCGAATAAGTGCAAGGAGCTAGATATCTTTCCACGAATCGTAGATGTATGCAGTTTCGACAACACCCTATGTCAAACGGGGAAATTCGAGCCTACAAACAGACTGAGCTGTCTAAATCATCGCAATGATGGTGGGAAATATATGTGTGCAGTCAACCATGTCGATAACCTACAACATTGGTTCCTCACGATCATACTTCCTAAATGAAATGTACTTTTCTTAAAAAAAAATAAAAAAAAAAATATTATTAATATTTGATATTTCATTTCTCATACACCTCCCACCCACACCATGAACGACTTTGAGTCGCTTGCGAGTCGCTTCCGAGTCGCTTTCGAGTCGCTTGCGAGTCGCTTCCGAGTCGCTTCCGAGTCGCTTTCGAGTCGCTTGCGAGTCGCTTGCGAGTCGCTTCCGAGTCGCTTGCGGGTTTTTCCTCATTTACATGTACCCCAGGAGAGTTTTTCGGAAAAAAAATTGAAATTCATATTCTACGCGTTAAGACCTTTCATTTGATACCCGTGAAGCCCCACTTAAAAAATAAAAATTTTTAAATCCTTATCGCGAGAGATCGGTCAAACTGATCGACATATAAATAGTATATTCTTATTCAGCACATCACGTAGATTCTGAATATGCAATAAAATGATCACTTCCGGTTTCACTTCCCGTGTAACAATGTGTCGAATATATAACCCACTTCCGGTTTAACCCTGATGATGATGATGTTTGACAGTGGTGATGACATCTTCATGAAGCAGTCTGTACCTTTTGGACCGAAGGTACAGATTACTTCCTAGAGGTGGCGGAGCCCCCTCCAGGAAGCAGTCTGTACCTTAGGCCCGTCATGACAGCTGTCACGTGGTGGTGACATCTCTACGAAGCAATCTGTACCTTAGGTCCACCATGACAGCTGATCCTTATGCCCACCATGACAGCTGGACCTTATGGTCGCCATGACAGCTGGTCCTTATGCCCACCATAACAGCTGGTCCTTATGGTCGCCATGACAGCTGGTCCTTATGCCCACCATGACAGCTGGACCTTATGGTCGCCATGACAGTTGGACCTTAGGGCCGCCATGCTGCCATGTGTTAGTCACATGACTCTGTACATGTGACACACTTTTTGAACACACCCTGTATACTCTTTACAAATAAAATAAAATCCTTATCACCTACATCCTTTCAAACTGATAAGGACGAGCTCATGCACCGGATGCACATCGACAGCTAGACCGGAAGTGGAGACCGGATATCCTGAGCCCGAACTCGTGGATTACATCTACTCCTGTTGAACTTGACTCTAGTCTGGCATTGTAAGGAGACATGAGAGGTGTAGCATAAGTGCTAGGGATTGGGGCTTGCAATTGTTCCCCATGAACGAGGAATTCTCAGTAAGCGCGAGTCATAAGCTCGCGTTGATTACGTCCCTGCCCTTTGTACACACCGCCCGTCTCTACTACCGATTGAATGATTTAGTGAGGTCTCCGGACCGGTACGCGGTGGCGTTTCGACGTTGTCGATGTTGCTGGGAAGATGACCAAACTTGATCATTTAGAGGAAGTAAAAGTCGTAACAAGGTTTCCGTAGGTGAACCTGCGGAAGGATCATTAACGTTTACACGTTACAAAAACTTTGTCGGAGTCGTAATCCGAGGCAGGAGTTTCGATATCGGATGAGAGACTAACCGGGGCTGTCCCGTCACAAGTTGACCGCGCACGGAGATCGTTATACGACTCTCGTTGTGTTCGTCGGTTCAGTGACGCGCCTCAAGTCTCTCCCGATCAAACCTACATCAGAGACCGGAGAAGGACGACTCGAAACGTGTGCGGAAAACACATCGACCGTTAGTGACGATTCACGCTGCCCCGTCGAAACTGACCGCTTTCGCTAACCCCGATTGTCGGTCGCACGACGAGCGTATTATCTTCGCGACACGCGGACTATGGTTGTTTTCGAACGCACCGTTTAATTTACGGTATCGACTGAGTCGTTGTTGGCGTCTCCTAACCGAGATTCCGTGGCGTCCGCCGTCGTGTTCCGATTGGGTACCTAAATCCAGAAGATCGCCGATAATCACGAACGTCGGCGCGTTCGCACGTGCGGCCTACCGACGTCAATTTCGAAAGAAAACGATGTTGAACGGCTCGCGTGACTGATAGACGCAATTCGACGATAGACCGTGATATAATATACGGCGAACTGGACATAGGAACGACACTGAACGACTGCCTATAAAACGGCGGTCGCGTTCGTTCCGAAGGTTTTAAAAGATGTACGCCCGATTGTTGCGCGAAGGTGGTTTGATGCCCCTTCGATCGCGATGCCGTTTGCGGCGACACGAGAGCGCTCGCTCCCTGTGTGTTAAATACGAGCGCCGTTGTCGCCGCGAAAATTTTATAAGCCAATCGAAACTACTAAAGAACGCCGACCGAAAGGTAGGTTGTTCGTTGCCGAACGTTCAGGCCGGAAACGGTCTACGAACGGGCAAATATTTTGAAGATTACCCTGAACGGCGGATCACTTGGCTCGTGGGTCGATGAAGAACGCAGCTGATTGCGCGTCAACTTGTGAACTGCAGGACACATGAACATCGACATTTCGAACGCACATTGCGGTCCTCGGATACTGTTCCTGGACCACTTCTGGCTGAGGGTAGTACTTTTTGCAAGAACTTGCTTCTTTGCTGCTCGGTTTCTTTCAGAGAAATGTCGGAGCGATTTGAACGTTTTGAACGCGGTACGGCGACCGAAAGGTTTGCACGGCTCGCGACGTTCTGAAACGCGATAGCGGCGTATGTGCGTACATCAATCGACTGCGAAATTCTAACGAACGTAGCGCGTCCGTTCGAACGACGGCCACGATTTAGTCGTTTCGTCCGTTTTTAAATGCGATCGTCGTGTTCCGAGAGAAGAGCGAAGTGCGCTCAAGATCTTAGTGACAACGACGTCTGATCGTATAGGACGAGACTATCCGGTTGGCCTACGAATGGTACTCATTGCGCGCAATTATCGTCGTGTGTTGGACCTGTCAGTCCTTTATCGGACAATCAATCTATGCGACCTCAGTTCAGGGGAGACTATTAAGCGGAGGAAAAGAAACTAACTAGGATTCCCTTAGTAGCGGCGAGCGAACAGGGAAAAGCCCAGCACCGAATCCCACGGCCGGAAACGGTCGTCGGGAAATGTGGTGTTTGGAAGGGTCCATTATCCCGAGAACATGCGATGCATCCAAGTCCATCTTGAACGGAGCCACTACCCATAGAGGGTGCCAGGCCCGTAGCGACCGTCGCCGTTTTCGGGAGGGTCTCTTCTGAGAGTCGGGTTGCTTGAGAGTGCAGCCCTACGTGGGTGGTAAACTCCATCTAAGGCTAAATATAACCACGAGACCGATAGCGAACAAGTACCGTGAGGGAAAGTTGAGAAGAACTTTGAAGAGAGAGTTCAATAGTACGTGAAACCGTTCAGGGGTAAACCTGAGAAACCCGAAAGGTCGAAAGGGGAGATTCATTCGCGTTTCGGCGGTCGGCGTCGGATTGTCGTGCGACGGGTGGCGTTCGCGTCGCTCGCTCCTTCAGTCTGACGACCCGTAGTCGAACGTGTGCACTTCTCCCCTAGTAGGACGTCGCGATCCGTTGGGTGTCGGTCTAAGGCCTGCGGTGGAGCCCGTGAGCACGGTTCGCCGTCGCTTGCGAACCCGCGGTGTCTCCCGACCGACTCGCTCGACGGTCAACAGAAGGCGCGGGGCCGCGATTTAGTTCATGTCCGACACGTGGCAAGCTCGTCTGTTGGTTCGAAAATCGGACCTAGCGCCGATTCCGACCGCAGACGGCTGTGGCTGCGGTGTTCTCGGACAGACTCCGTTATAACGCCAATCTGCGACGCTATAGCTTTGGGTACTTTCAGGACCCGTCTTGAAACACGGACCAAGGAGTCTAGCATATACGCGAGTCATTGGGAAACAACTAAACCTAAAGGCGTAACGAAAGTGAAGGTCCGCCTAGCGCGGACCGAGGGAAGACGGGCGATTCGTGAATTCGGTCGCCCCGCACTCCCGGGGCGTCTCGTTCTCATTGCGAGAAGAGGCGCACCAAGAGCGTATACGCTGGGACCCGAAAGATGGTGAACTATGCCTGGTCAGGACGAAGTCAGGGGAAACCCTGATGGAGGTCCGTAGCGATTTTGACGTGCAAATCGATCGTCGGAACTGGGTATAGGGGCGAAAGACTAATCGAACCATCTAGTAGCTGGTTCCCTCCGAAGTTTCCCTCAGGATAGCTGGCGCTCGTAGCGTACGAGTCTCATCCGGTAAAGCGAATGATTAGAGGCATTGGGGTCGAAACGACCTCAACCTATTCTCAAACTTTAAATGGGTGAGATCTCCGGCTTGCTCGAACGTGAAGCCGCGAGAATATCGGATCAGAGTGCCAAGTGGGCCATTTTTGGTAAGCAGAACTGGCGCTGTGGGATGAACCAAACGCCGAGTTAAAGCGCCTTAATCGACGCTTATGAGATACCATGAAAGGCGTTGGTAACTTAAGACAGCAGGACGGTGGCCATGGAAGTCGGAATCCGCCAAGGAGTGTGTAACAACTCACCTGCCGAAGTTACTAGCCCTGAAAATGGATGGCGCTGAAGCGTCGTGCTTATACTCGGCCGTCAGCGGCATGTGCGATCGCCTCGTGCGATCATGAAGCCCTGACGAGTAGGAGGGTCGCGGCGGTGTGCGCAGAAGGGCTGGCCGTGGGGCCGTCTGGAGCCGCCGTCGGTGCAGATCTTGGTGGTAGTAGCAAATACTCCAGCGAGGACCTGGAGGACTGACGTGGAGAAGGGTTCCGTGTGAACAGCCGTTGCACACGAGTCAGTCGATCCTAAGCCCTAGGCGAAAGCCGATGTTGATGTTGGTGTCGGTTTAGATGTCATGCTATAACATATACTCTGATATATGAGCATACCACGCACCCATTGGGCGAAAGGGAATCCGGTTCCTATTCCGGAACTCGGCAGCGGAACCGTTTTACAATCGGGCCCTCGCAAGAGAGTTCATCGGGGCAACCCAACATGACCCGGAGACGCCGTCGGGAGATCCGGGAAGAGTTTTCTTTTCTGCATGAGCGTTCGAGTTCCATGGAATCCTCTAGCAGGGAGATATGGTTTGGAACGCGAAGAGCACCGCAGTTGCGGCGGTGTCCGGATCTTCCCCTCGGACCTTGAAAATCCGGGAGAGGGCCACGTGGAGGCGTCGCGCCGGCTCGTACCCATATCCGCAGCAGGTCTCCAAGGTAAAGAGCCTCTAGTCGATAGAATAATGTAGGTAAGGGAAGTCGGCAAACTGGATCCGTAACTTCGGGATAAGGATTAGCTCTGAGGATCGGGGCGTGTCGGGCTTGGCGAGGAAGAGGGTCGCGGCTGACGTGCCGGGCCTGGGCGAGGTGAAGCTTTGCGTTTCGGCGTAACGTCTAAACTGAGCTCGGTCCCGTGCCTTGGCCTCTCGCGGAACCGTCAAGCTGCGAGACCTCGGTGATCGCTCGCAAGAGCGCCCGATGTGTCTCTTCGGCCGCCATTTAACGATCAGCTCAGAACTGGCACGGACCGGGGGAATCCGACTGTCTAATTAAAACAAAGCATTGCAATGTGGGTAAACGGCGGGAGTAACTATGACTCTCTTATTCGTCTTTAATGACCCGGTCAAGCAGCATATATTAAGCATTAGCCCCGGATTGTCAGACGAAGAAGATATTTTGCTGGCAATGGAGATGTGCATGCAGACGCCTACTGTAAAGGACAGGTTGGAGGATTGGACAGACAAATTGACTAAGAAATTTGGATCACAAAGATCACCTAATAGAACTGCTACCATACCAAATTGTCTGCCCAACCCACCTCGCCTGTCCAGCAGAAGGAGGAGGGTGCACAACTTCAGGAGAATGCAAAATATGTACAATAGGAACCGTAAAGAACTGGCTCAGCAGGTCATTGATGGAATAGAGAGTGATGCTGAACAGGAAAGACCGAAACATGAAGACATTATTACAGAATACAGGTCTATCCTCTCTACTCCATCAATGGCTGACGTGCACCCCATAAAGGATAAGAACGAGGAGACAGTTAAGGTCTATTGCCCAATAACATCCATTCAAATTCAGGCCCTGATTGATAAATCCAAACCATCCGCACCTGGACCTGATGGTATCAATCTTAAGGACTTAAGGAGGATCCCAATAATAAAACTCGAATTACTGTTCAATTCAATGGTCTACTTAAGGTATGTGCCGAAATGTTTACTTCGCAGTAGGACCTCCTTAATTCCTAAAACCAAAGATAACCTGAATGTTGTAAATAATTGGAGGCCTATAACTGTCTCCTCGTTTATCCTTCGTTTGATAAATCGAATTATTGGGCAAAGGCTGCAGCAAGCTGTCCCACTTAATAATTGTCAGCGTGAATTTTCCCCAATAGATGGGTGCTTCGCAAATAACCTCACACTACAGAGCATCATCAAAAGCAAGAGGAAGAATCATAAGGCGTATTCTATTATAATTTTGGACATTAAAAAAGCATTTGATCTTGTTTCCCATAATTCACTTTACAGGGCCCTTGAACGAGCTAACTTAGACAAGGAAACAATAGAATATGTCAAGGCCAACTATGAAGAAGCCTCTACCTCTGTATCTATTAAGGGTGAGTTTGTTTGCGAAGCGCCCGTCAGGAGGGGGGTTCGCCAGGGAGATCCTATGTCTCCGATCCTTTTTAATATACTCATTGACGAGTTAATTGCAGGATTACAATTTAGGAAAGGGATCTCCCTGGAAGGCAGCAGGGAAAGATTATCCTGCTTGGCATATGCTGATGACCTGGTTATTTTGGCGGATTCTAGAAATGACGCTCAGAAGCTGTTAAAAATATGTGTCAAATTCTTTGAGGATAGAGGCCTTGAAATTAATATCAATAAGTGCGCTGCTATTACCACGGGCACAGTTCCCTCCAAGAAGAAATTGTTCACATATACCACCAACATCTTTTATATAGCTGGCCAACCCATAAAACAGGTGGGAGTAACTGATGTCGTCGGATATTTGGGGGAAAAGTTTACACATTCTGGGATAACCAAATGCTACATAGCGAACCTTAAAATACAAATAGATAGGATCCTTAGATCAGCCCTTAAGCCAGATCAGAAGTTATCCATCTTGAAGGTGTATTTGATTCCGCGCTATATACATTCTCTACAAAGCCCCACGATAAACAGCAAAACCTTGAGAAAAGCTGATCGTTTGGTGAGGCATGCGGTTAAGAAGATCTTACACCTGCCAATACATGTACATAGCGCGGTGTTGCATGCACCTGAGAGAGAAGGTGGCCTGGGTATTTTTTGGT
>OY294070.1:37746869-37766869 GCA_958510875.1 Endomychus coccineus | reverse complement strand
CACTGCAGCACATAGAATTATTGCTGGCCGAGTGATGAAGACAGATATATCTACAATTTTCCCGAACAAATTCCGGGCAGCTGCCTTTCGAATTCAACACTTTCACCCGATAATCTAACCACAATTTTTTCAGAATGTTCACTATGATGAATTTGGCTTTGCCCGCACCACTAACGTATACGATGCTATCTGGATCAATATACAGATAGTTTAGACTGCATCAAATAATTATTCAAGCACCGACATTTATGGATAATGTTCAACATCTCTGCCATAAATTATGGGAAATATTGTTCAAACGAAGTCCACAAGGTGCACCAAATCATTAGTCATCGCTGATGAAGTTGGAGTACTCAACAGCTTCACGGAGGTATCTACTTTGGTTAGTCAGGCCATGGACACATACCAATCTAAAATTTTCATGCAACATTTGTGGAAATGTAGAATCGATTGGGATGATCGAATATCTAAAGACATGAACACGAAATGGATGCAACTATTGGAGGGACTGAAGAAGACCAGATGCTATGGTCCACAACTACACAAAAGCAGAAGTGTGGAACTTCATGGTTTCTGCGTTAGTAGCGAAAAAGCATTTTAGGCTGTTGTCTATCTGAGATTCGCTAATCAAGATATATCTCAAATCGCCTTTGTTAGTGCAAAAACTCGGGTGGCACCTATGAAACCAATCACTATACCCAGATTGGAGCTACAGGCCGCAGTTATGTTAAGTAGACTTATGAATACGATAAAAGATGACCTTGAAATCCAAATTAACAAAATTTATCTCTGGACAGACTCAAAAATTGTTTTACATTGGATTCGATCTAAGTCGAAAAGATATAAAACTTTTGTATCTGTAAGAATTGGGGAAATAACAGACATCGCAGACATTGACAATTGGCACAGGGTTCCTGCAGAAAAAAACGTGGCAGATGAAAGCACGAGAGAAGTGAATACAGCAAGCAAAACTGAATGGTTAACAGGACCGTACTTTTTGAAATTTCCTGAAGACGAATGGCCAAAAAAAGTAGTAGAAAAAGCGGAAGAAATTGAATTGGAAACAAAAAAAAAACAAAATATGTTGTTAATTGCAGTTGAAGAAAATTATCGGAATACGAATATAAAATAATGTTTGTGATTTCATCACGCGGGGGAGAATGTTCTTGTTACTTTTATACAATTAATTTACTTGTTAAATGATTCACTTGTTATGACAGATATGAAATAAGATAGTTTTTGACAGTGACTTGTATTGTCAAAAATAAAATATAAGTCTTTACTTTACGCAGAAGAAGAAGATAACATTATATACATTTCATTCAGGTTTATAATAATGTGTATAATCAATCGAAAAATAATTAAATTAGTAAAAGATGTTATGGATATTCGGAAGAGAAGACCAGACATACGCACTTCCGAAAATTATGCGACGGTCGTACTCTCAACGACAATCGAACGGAAATGATGTTTGACATATGCACTTCCGTTAATCGAGAATCGAGACTTTCGGAAGTGCGTATTTCAGAAATGTACTACTTCACTTGGAACATACGCACTTCCAAAACGATCCTCGACACTCCTAGCATACGTACTTCCGTTAATCGAGAGTCTAGACATTCGGAAGACTGGTGACGCGAAACGGAAGTGCATATTTCAGAAATGTACTAG
Source organism: Endomychus coccineus (assembly GCA_958510875.1). Taxonomy (NCBI): domain Eukaryota; kingdom Metazoa; phylum Arthropoda; class Insecta; order Coleoptera; family Endomychidae; genus Endomychus; species Endomychus coccineus. Next base: position 37,765,198 of record OY294070.1, on the reverse strand, counting down.
GACTTCAGACCAACTGTGGTAACGAACGCACTTCCGCATTACGTATACACGCTTTGAACATACGCACTTCCAAAACAATCCTCGACACTCCTAGCATACGCACTTCCGTAAATCACGAGAGTCGGGACATACGGAAGACTGGCGACTCGAAACGGAAGTGCATATTTCAGAAATATAACATTACTTTACTGTTGTCACGAACGCACTTCCGCTATACGCATACACTTTGAACATACGCACTTCCAAAACAATCCTACACTCCTAGCATACGCACTTCCGTAAATCACGAGAGTCGGGACATACGGCAGACTGGCGACTCGAAACGGAAGTGCATATTTCAGAAATATAACATTACCTTACACAAACTGTTGTCACGAACGCACTTCCGCTATACGCATACAGACACCTCGAACATACGCACTTCCTCAACATTCCGACCATATGCACTTCCGTAAATCGAGTGTCGGGACATACTAGGTTTACAGGGGCGACGGTAATATGTAGAGGAGCCTCAGAAAAGTATGTGGTTTGATCTAGGCGGTTTCGACTGCTACACTAACGATCTACACATACCTATTTGAGTTCCTCTGGCGAAATGCGAGACGTACGTGCGATTGAACGCGACTATGTCAACTTCGGAGAAGTGAATCGCGTCGGATATACCTACTCGTAGGTATCTATGACGAAGTTTCGAATCCGATTGATTATAAGTCAAGCGTCGTCGTCTAGCTTCCGTCGCCCCATAACTGCAAGATCGCGGGATGGAAACTCCGAACGGATTATCCTCTCTTTATGCGGTCACATCTAACGGCTTTATACCGTTCTAACTTGTGCGACAACTCTCCTCTTTCCGAGCGAGAATAATTCGTATCCGAATAGCTATGTCGTTTATCGAACACCGTGTCGCTTTTTATCTAGCGAAGGGTCGAGAGAATGTACGAAGCTTTTTAGTATATTGGACCGTAGAATCCGATGCGGGTCTTTACGACCTTATCAGTTCCCGCGACCGAACGACACTTCGTCTGCGAACTAGCGATCTTTCGATTGTCCTGTTTCAGATGGAGGATGTCTGTAGACGGTCACGGCGAGCGAAACTTGACCATTTTGCGATTGACTTACTTACACTTCACACTAACAGTGAGAAGGTTCTTCTAAGCAAAAGTGGTGCGGATAACGTGTTTTTCGCGTTATCTTCTGTTCTGTTAAGTGGCACGATAGTTCGAATTGCGCCGATAATCTACCGAGTCCGAGATCCCATCGTAATGCGGCGGGCCGACTTGGAAGATACATCTGGCGATATATTTCGAACGTTTCGTTGCTCTTGACGAATTTGCATGGCGTGGCGTTCTGTCATCTCGATAGCAACGCATCTAACGCGCTTTTGGCACGATTGGTTTTCAGTCCGACAGGCAACTTCGTCCCGCGCTAACAGCGTAGAGCGTACAGAGTTTAACCGGTCTCTCAACCTTTTGTCCGCAAAACGAACAGTTCCCTGGTTGATCCTGCCAGTAGTCATATGCTTGTCTCAAAGATTAAGCCATGCATGTCTCAGTACAAGCTACATTAAGGTGAAACCGCGAAAGGCTCATTAAATCAGTTATGGTTCCTTAGATCGTACCCACATTTACTTGGATAACTGTGGTAATTCTGGAGCTAATACATGCAAACAGAGCTCCGACCGGAAACGGAAGGAGCGCTTTTATCAGATCAAAACCAATCGGTGGCGGGCTCGCTCGTCATCGTACAACTTGGTGACTCTGAATAACTTTACGCTGATCGCACGGTCTAGCACCGGCGACGCATCTTTCAAATGTCTGCCTTATCAACTGTCGATGGTAGGTTCTGCGCCTACCATGGTTGTAACGGGTAACGGGGAATCAGGGTTCGATTCCGGAGAGGGAGCCTGAGAAACGGCTACCACATCCAAGGAAGGCAGCAGGCGCGCAAATTACCCACTCCCGGCACGGGGGGGTAGTGACGAAAAATAACGATACGGGACTCATCCGAGGCCCCGTAATCGGAATGAGTACACTCTAAACCCTTTAACGAGGATCAATTGGAGGGCAAGTCTGGTGCCAGCAGCCGCGGTAATTCCAGCTCCAATAGCGTATATTGAAGTTGTTGCGGTTAAAAAGCTCGTAGTCGAATCTGTGTCCCGCGCCGCCGGTTCATCGTTCGCGGTGTCAACTGGCGTGCCGCGGGACGTCCTGCCGGTGGGCTTAGCTCGCAAGGGCGGCCCAACACAATCCCGCCGCGGTGCTCTTTATTGAGTGTCGAGGTGGGCCGGCACGTTTACTTTGAACAAATTAGAGTGCTTAAAGCAGGCCAAAACTTCGCCTGAATACTGTGTGCATGGAATAATGGAATAGGACCTCGTTTCTATTTTGTTGGTTTTCGGAACCACGAGGTAATGATTAATAGGAACGGATGGGGGCATTCGTATTGCGACGTTAGAGGTGAAATTCTTGGATCGTCGCAAGACGGACAGAAGCGAAAGCATTTGCCAAAAACGTTTTCATTGATCAAGAACGAAAGTTAGAGGTTCGAAGGCGATCAGATACCGCCCTAGTTCTAACCATAAACGATGCCAGCTAGCGATCCGCCGACGTTCCTCCGATGACTCGGCGGGCAGCTTCCGGGAAACCAAAGCTTTTGGGTTCCGGGGGAAGTATGGTTGCAAAGCTGAAACTTAAAGGAATTGACGGAAGGGCACCACCAGGAGTGGAGCCTGCGGCTTAATTTGACTCAACACGGGAAACCTCACCAGGTCCGGACACCGGAAGGATTGACAGATTGAGAGCTCTTTCTTGATTCGGTGGGTGGTGGTGCATGGCCGTTCTTAGTTGGTGGAGCGATTTGTCTGGTTAATTCCGATAACGAACGAGACTCTAGCCTGTTAACTAGGCATATTAGACATCCCAAAGGCCCGCATGTCCGGGGTTCGCCTCGAGTCTAGCGCGGTTTTTACTGTCTGCGTACATACAATTCTTCTTAGAGGGACAGGCGGCTTCTAGCCGCACGAGATTGAGCAATAACAGGTCTGTGATGCCCTTAGATGTTCTGGGCCGCACGCGCGCTACACTGAAGGAATCAGCGTGTCCTCCCTGGCCGAGCGGCCCGGGTAACCCGCTGAACCTCCTTCGTGCTAGGGATTGGGGCTTGCAATTGTTCCCCATGAACGAGGAATTCCCAGTAAGCTCGAGTCATAAGCTCGCGTTGATTACGTCCCTGCCCTTTGTACACACCGCCCGTCGCTACTACCGATTGAATGATTTAGTGAGGTCTTCGGACCGGTACGCGGTGGCGTTTCGACGTTGCCGATGTTGCTGGGAAGATGACCAAACTTGATCATTTAGAGGAAGTAAAAGTCGTAACAAGGTTTCCGTAGGTGAACCTGCGGAAGGATCATTAATGTTTACACGTTACAAAAACTTTGTCAGAGTCGTAATCCGAGGCCGATGATAGGAGTTTCGATATCGGATGAGAGACTAACCGGGGCTGTCCCGTCACAAGTTGACCGCGCACGGAGATCGTTATACGACTCTCGTTGTGTTCGTCGGTTCAGTGACGCGCTTCAAGTCTCTCCCGATCAAACTTACATCAGAGACCGGAGACGGACGACTCGAAACGTGTGCGGAAAACACATCGACCGTTAGTGACGATTCACGCTGCCCCGTCGAAACTGACCGCTTTCGCTAACCCCGATTGTCGGTCGCTCGACGCGCGTATTATCTTCGCGACACGCGGACTATGGTTGTTTTCGAACGCACCGTTTAATTTACGGTATCGACTGAGTCGTTGTTGGCGTCTCCTAACCGAGATTCCGTGGCGTCCGCCGTCGTGTTCCGATTGGGTACCTAAATCCAGAAGATCGCCGATAATCACGAACGTCGGCGCGTTCGCACGTGCGGCCTACCGACGTCAATTTCGAAAGAAAACGATGTTGAACGGCTCGCGTGACTGATAGACGCAATTCGACGATAGACCGTGATATAATATACGGCGAACTGGACATAGGAACGACACTGAACGACTGCCTATAAACGGCGGTCGCGTTCGTTCCGAAGGTTTTAAAAGATGTACGCCCGATTGTTGCGCGAAGGTGGTTTGATGCCCCTTCGATCGCGATGCCGTTTGCGGCGACACTAGAACGCTCGCACCCTGTGTGTTAAATACGAGCGCCGTTGTCGCCGCGAAAATTTTATAAGCCAATCGAAACTACTAAAGAACGCCGACCGAAAGGTAGGTTGTTCGTTGCCGAACGTTCAGGAAACGTTCTACGAACGGGCAAATATTTTAAAGATTACCCTGAACGGCGGATCACTTGGCTCGTGGGTCGATGAAGAACGCAGCTAATTGCGCGTCAACTTGTGAACTGCAGGACACATGAACATCGACATTTCGAACGCACATTGCGGTCCTCGGATACTGTTCCTGGACCACTTCTGGCTGAGGGTCGTACTTTTTGCAAGAACTTGCTTCTTTGCTGCTCGGTTTCTTTCAGAGAAATGTCGGAGCGATTTGAACGTTTTGAACGCGGTACGGCGACCGAAAGGTTTGCACGGCTCGCGACGTTCTGAAACGCGATAGCGGCGTATGTGCGTATATCGATCGACTGCGAAATTCTAACGAATTCTTTAAATGCGATCGTCGTGTCCGAGAGAAGAGCGAAGTGCGCTCAAGATCTTAGTGACAACGACGTCTGATCGTATAGGACGAGACTATCCGGTTGGCCTACGAATGGTACTCATTGCGCGCAATTATCGTCGTGTGTTGGACCTGTCAGTCCTTTATCGGACAATCAATCTATGCGACCTCAGTTCAGGGGAGACTACCGGCCGAATTTAAGCATATTATTAAGCGGAGGAAAAGAAACTAACTAGGATTCCCTTAGTAGCGGCGAGCGAACAGGGAAAAGCCCAGCACCGAATCCCACGGCCGGAAACGGTCGTCGGGAAATGTGGTGTTTGGAAGGGTCCGTTATCCCGAGAACATGCGATGTGTCCAAGTCCATCTTGAACGGGGCCACTACCCATAGAGGGTGCCAGGCCCGTAGCGACCGTCACCGTTTTCGGGAGGATCTCTTCTGAGAGTCGGGTTGCTTGAGAGTGCAGCCCTAAGTGGGTGGTAAACTCCATCTAAGGCTAAATATAACCACGAGACCGATAGCGAACAAGTACCGTGAGGGAAAGTTGAAAAGAACTTTGAAGAGAGAGTTCAATAGTACGTGAAACCGTTCAGGGGTAAACCTGAGAAACCCGAAAGGTCGAAAGGGGAGATTCATTCGCGTTTCGGCGGTCGGCGTCGGATTGTCGTGCGACGGGTGGCGTTCGCGTCGCTCGCTCCTTCAGTCTGACGACCCGTAGTCGAACGTGTGCACTTCTCCCCTAGTAGGACGTCGCGATCCGTTGGGTGTCGGTCCAAGGCCTGCGGTGGAGCCCGTGAGCACGGTTCGCCGTCGCTTGCGAACCCGCGGTGTCTCCCGACCGACTCGCTCGACGGTCAACAGAAGGCGCGGGGCCGCGATTTAGTTCGCGTCCGACACGTGGCAAGCTCGTCTGTTGGTTCGAAAATCGGACCTAGCGCCGATTCCGACCGCAGACGGCTGTGGCCGCGGTGTTCTCGGACAGACTCCGTTATAACGCCAATCTGCGACGCTATAGCTTTGGGTACTTTCAGGACCCGTCTTGAAACACGGACCAAGGAGTCTAGCATATACGCGAGTCATTGGGAAACAACTAAACCTAAAGGCGTAATGAAAGTGAAGGTCCGCCTAGCGCGGACCGAGGGAAGACGGGCGATTCGTGAATTCGGTCGCCCCGCACTCCCGGGGCGTCTCGTTCTCATTGCGAGAAGAGGCGCACCAAGAGCGTATACGCTGGGACACGAAAGATGGTGAACTATGCCTGGTCAGGACGAAGTCAGGGGAAACCCTGATGGAGGTCCGTAGCGATTCTGTCGTGCAAATCGATCGTCGGAACTGGGTATAGGGGCGAAAGACTAATCGAACCATCTAGTAGCTGGTTCCCTCCGAAGTTTCCCTCAGGATAGCTGGCGCTCGTAGCGTACGAGTCTCATCCGGTAAAGCGAATGATTAGAGGCATTGGGGTCGAAACGACCTCAACCTATTCTCAAACTTTAAATGGGTGAGATCTCCGGCTTGCTCGAACGTGAAGCCGCGAGAATATCGGATCAGAGTGCCAAGTGGGCCATTTTTGGTAAGTAGAACTGGCGCTGTGGGATGAACCAAACGCCGAGTTAAAGCGCCTAAATCGACGCTTATGGGATACCATGAAAGGCGTTGGTAACTTAAGACAGCAGGACGGTGGCCATGGAAGTCGGAATCCGCCAAGGAGTGTGTAACAACTCACCTGCCGAAGTCACTAGCCCTGAAAATGGATGGCGCTGAAGCGTCGTGCTTATACTCGGCCGTCAGCGGCATGTGCGATCGCCTCGTGCGATCATGAAGCCCTGACGAGTAGGAGGGTCACGGCGGTGTGCGCAGAAGGGCTGGCCGTGGGGCCGTCTGGAGCCGCCGTCGGTGCAGATCTTGGTGGTAGTAGCAAATACTCCAGCGAGGACCTGGAGGACTGACGTGGAGAGTCGATCCTAAGCCCTAGGCGAAAGCCGATGTTGATGTTGGTGTCGGTTTAGATGTCATGCTATAACATATACTCTGATATATGAGCATACCACGCACCCATTGAGCGAAAGGGAATCCGGTTCCTATTCCGGAACCCGGCAGCGGAACCGTTTTACAATCGGGCCCTCGCAAGAGAGTTCGTCGGGGCAACCCAACATGACCCGGAGACGCCGTCGGGAGATCCGGGAAGAGTTTTCTTTTCTGCATGAGCGTTCGAGTTCCATGGAATCCTCTAGCAGGGAGATATGGTTTGGAACGCGAAGAGCACCGCAGTTGCGGCGGTGTCCGGATCTTCCCCTCGGACCTTGAAAATCCGGGAGAGGGCCACGTGGAGGCGTCGCGCCGGCTCGTACCCATATCCGCAGCAGGTCTCCAAGGTAAAGAGCCTCTAGTCGATAGAATAATGTAGGTAAGGGAAGTCGGCAAACTGGATCCGTAACTTCGGGATAAGGATTGGCTCTGAGGATCGGGGCGTGTCGGGCTTGGCGAGGAAGAGGGTCGCGGCTGACGTGCCGGGCCTGGGCGAGGTGAAGCTTTGCGTTTCGGCGTATTGTCTAAACTGAGCTCGGTCCCGTGCCTTGGCCTCCCGCGGAACCGTCAAGCTGCGAGACCTCGGTGATCGCTCGCAAGAGAGCCCGATGTGTCTTTTCGGCCGCCATTTAACGATCAGCTCAGAACTGGCACGGACCGGGGGAATCCGACTGTCTAATTAAAACAAAGCATTGCGATGGCCCCAGCGGGTGTTGACGCAATGTGATTTCTGCCCAGTGCTCTGAATGTCAACGTGAAGAAATTCAAGCAAGCGCGGGTAAGCGGCGGGAGTATGATTCTCTTGCTTGATGTCAATGGGGGCGTACGTGACCTTGTCTACGGTTTCGAGCGGTTTTCCGAACGATATCCCGTGGCTCGTGTTGCGTTAAACGCTTCGCGGAAACGTCAAGAAGTTCACAGACACCTCCTCGCGGTGAGAGTCGGGTAAAGCTAACGTCTGGAGCGCCTAGCTAGGTCCAATTCTTGAGTCCATTGCAGCGATTCTCCTTCCATCCTAAGAATCGGGACTCACGTAAGCCTAGCAGTTCTATTTTTACGTCTGCACTTGCCACTCTTTTGAGTGGCTTTTTTGTAACAGAGTAGTGTGTTTCCGACTATTTACAGTACGCTGGTGAGTATTTCTCCCATCAGCTACTACTCTGTACTTTGAATAGAAGGGTTTTACCATTATGGTTATAACCTGTGTCTGTGGCAAGACCTATGCCAATGAGATCCTTCATAAGACGCATTTGAGGAGGCTCCGCTGCCGCGGACCACCACAGGCAAACGATAGCGTCTGTCCGATTTGCGCTGTCGAATTCCGGAGTTTTGCCGGTATGAGACAGCACACTCGAAAAGCCCATCCTGACCAGTACAATCGGGAGCTGGAAAACAGATATGAGGGAGAAGGCGTTGTTGCGAAACCCGCTGCGTTCACGGAGGAAGACTACGTCGTCATGGCTACCGCTGAATTGGCGTACGAAGGTAGATTTCCCAATCAACATCTGATTGAATTGTTCCCAGGCAGGAACATAGACTTCATAAAGAATCGCCGTCGTGAGCCAAAATACAAACTTCTGATAGCGAGCCTTAGGGACCAACCTCCTAACAATAATGATGACGTGGTCGGAGACCATCAAGTGGACAATGATGGGACGAACAACAGCGCTGACGAACTCGTTGAAGATCCAGTTCCGGTCTTTGTTGGAGATGCTCGATTAAATCCCGAAGCAGATGAGTTCGCATTGCCAATGCGACCAGAGACACACCCGATCTCAGTGTTCCTTCAGGAGTATCGTGATCAATATAATTGGTCAACTGTGGAGAATACTATTCTCGGCTTCACAAAAGTACTCAACTTGGAACAGCATAGAGAGGTTGTTAGGAACACCTTAAGCGACTATATAGACCGCTCAATCTATGAGAATTTGAAGGTTTCTCAATACAAACCGAGAAGTGTCACGAAAGCTAGTCACAAGAACTTCACTAATCATAGACAAAAGCGTGCCTATGAATACCAGCGCGCTCAGTACAGGTACAAAGTCGATCGAGCCTCCCTGGCCCGTGCGGTGATTGACGGCACGGCGGATGCGGACGAAGATGGAGATCGCCCAAGTCGGGCAGCGATCGAAGATTCATACCAGGGGATATTCGGTTCTGAATCACCGTCAGACAACGAACCAGTAATAGGGGGAGCATTACATCACCTCAGTGGTCCTATCACTGAGGATGATGTGCGATGGGCCTTAAAGACCACTAGGTCGAATTCCGCAGGTCCAGATGGACTAAGGCTTGTCCAATTACGCCGTGTTCCTCTCAAAAAGCTGGTTCTGTTGTATAATATCATGTTACTTTTCGGTGTCACACCAACTGGCTTGAAAGCCAATCGAACAACGTTGATTCGGGAATCGGGAGATCCTGGTATGATAGACAACTGGCGACCGATCACTATCTCATCGATTTTGATCAGGGTGCTCCATCGAGTCCTGAACAAACGTCTGTCGTCGTTACCTCTACACGGTAACCAGAGGGGTTTTATGAAGATTGACGGCGTACTTTTAAACAATCTCTCTTTGCATAACGTTATCAAAGAACGCAGAAGGGCTCTGAGACCGTATTCAATAATCAGCCTAGATCTGAAAAAAGCTTTCGACTCTGTATCGCAATGGTCTGTTAGACGAGCGATGAATCGTTTCGGGATTGATCGAGAGACGAAAGAATACATCATGGATTCCTATGATGGTTCGACTACTCGCATCTCTATAGGTAATGAGGAGACATGTAATATTGATATCAAGCGCGGAGTAAAGCAGGGAGACCCCTTGTCTCCCATGCTCTTCAACATGGTAATCGACGAGCTGATCTGCGAGCTCGAAGGGAAAGATCAAGGGTTGCCCATAGGAGACCGGATTAAGGTGGCGGTATTGGGTTATGCAGATGACCTAATACTGCTCGCCGAGTCCGCCAAGGAGGCGTCCGAAATGCTCAGGAAAGCAACTGAGTTTTTCCAAAAGAGGGGGATGGAGCTAAACGCTAAAAAGTGTGTGGCCATCTCGGTTAATGTTAACCGAGGTAATAAGCACATATATAGCGTTTCCAGACCCCTCTTCTACACTGGCGGAGCATCTATTAAGATGCTCCAACCTTCTGAGCTATTCGGATACCTTGGCAGGCGCTACGGCTTTATGGGGCAAGCCCCGGTCCTGAACGGAGAGCTCAAGGAACAGCTCGCTCGAGTGGCAAAAGCTCCGCTAAAACCGCCGCAGAAGCTCGAAATCATTAGGACATATCTTCTACCAAGGTACATAGACATGTTACAGGCGCCAAACGTCACACTTAAAATTTTAAAATCATCCGACAGGCTCGTCAGAATAGCTGTTCGAAGGTTGCTTCATCTTAATAGGACGTGTGCCGACGCTTACTTGCACGCACCCGTCAAACTAGGCGGACTCGGTATTTTTAACTTCACCGAGTCGATACCCGTCATCCTTAGAAGGCGGGTAACAAATCTCCTTAACATCCAGGAGAGGTCCATAGCGGCTGTTCTTTCCCTAAAGCCCGCTGAGCAATTGTGGCAGAAGTTGCTAAAATGGACTCGCCAGAACGGTGCCTGCAGTAGCGTCGTGTCGTGCCTGTGTGAGTTTCCGGCCGTGGGATTCGGTGCTGGGCTTTTCCCTGTTCGCTCGCCGCTACTAAGGGAATCCTAGTTAGTTTCTTTTCCTCCGCTTAATAATATGCTTAAATTCGGCGGGTAGTCTCCCCTGAACTGAGGTCGCATAGATTGATTGTCCGATAAAGGACTGACAGGTCCAACACACGACGATAATTGCGCGCAATGAGTACCATTCGTAGGCCAACCGGATAGTCTCGTCCTATACGATCAGACGTCGTTGTCACAAAGATCTTGAGCGCACTTCGCTCTTCTCTCGGACACGACGATCGCATTTAAAAACGGACGAAACGACTAAACCGTGGCCGTCGTTCGAACGGACGCGCTACGTCGGGGGACCGTCGTATGTGCTTGACATCGCGACCCGCGGAATTCGTTAGAATTTCGCAGTCGATCGATGTACGCACATACGCCGCTATCGCGTTTCAGAACGTCGCGAGCCGTGCAAACCTTTCGGTCGCCGTACCGCGTTCAAAACGTTCAAATCGCTCCGACATTTCTCTGAAAGAAACCGAGCAGCAAAGAAGCAAGTTCTTGCAAAAAGTACGACCCTCAGCCAGAAGTGGTCCAGGAACAGTATCCGAGGACCGCAATGTGCGTTCGAAATGTCGATGTTCATGTGTCCTGCAGTTCACAAGTTGACGCGCAATTAGCTGCGTTCTTCATCGACCCACGAGCCAAGTGATCCGCCGTTCAGGGTAATCTTTAAAATATTTGCCCGTTCGTAGACCGTTTCCGGCCTGAACGTTCGGCAACGAACAACCTACCTTTCGGTCGGCGTTCTTTAGTAGTTTCGATTGGCTTATAAAATTTTCGCGGCGACAACGGCGCTCGTATTTAACACACAGGGTGCGAGCGTTCTCGTGTCGCCGCAAACGGCATCGCGATCGAAGGGGCATCAAACCACCTTCGCGCAACAATCGGGCGTACATCTTTTAAAACCTTCGGAACGAACGCGACCGCCGTTTTATAGGCAGTCGTTCAGTGTCGTTCCTATGTCCAGTTCGCCGTATTTCATATCACGGTCTATCGTCGAATTACGTCTATCAGTCACGCGAGCCGTTCAACATCGATTTCTTTCGAAATTGACGTCGGTAGGCCGCACGTGCGAACGCGCCGACGTTCGTGATTATCGGCGATCTTCTGGATTTAGGTACCCAATCGGAACACGACGGCGGACGCCACGGAATCTCGGTTAGGAGACGCCAACAACGACTCAGTCGATACCGTAAATTAAACGGTGCGTTCGAAAACAACCATAGTCCGCGTGTCGCGAAGATAATACGCGCGTCGTACGACCGACAATCGGGGTTAGCAAAAGCGGTCAGTTTCGACGGGGCAGCGTAAATCGTCACTAACGGTCGATGTGTTTTCCGCACACGTTTCGAGTCGTCCGTCTCCGGTCTCTGATGTAAGTTTGATCGGGAGAGACTTGAGGCGCGTCACTGAACCGACGAACACAACGAGAGTCGTATAACGATCTCCGTGCGCGGTCAACTTGTGACGGGACAGCCCCGGTTAGTCTCTCATCCGATATCGAAACTCCTACCATCGGCCTCGGATTACGACTCTGACAAAGTTTTTGTAACGTGTAAACGTTAATGATCCTTCCGCAGGTTCACCTACGGAAACCTTGTTACGACTTTTACTTCCTCTAAATGATCAAGTTTGGTCATCTTCCCAGCAACATCGGCAACGTCGAAACGCCACCGCGTACCGGTCCGAAGACCTCACTAAATCATTCAATCGGTAGTAGCGACGGGCGGTGTGTACAAAGGGCAGGGACGTAATCAACGCGAGCTTATGACTCGCGCTTACTGGGAATTCCTCGTTCATGGGGAACAATTGCAAGCCCCAATCCCTAGCACGAAGGAGGTTCAGCGGGTTACCCGGGCCGCTCGGCCAGGGAGGACACGCTGATTCCTTCAGTGTAGCGCGCGTGCGGCCCAGAACATCTAAGGGCATCACAGACCTGTTATTGCTCAATCTCGTGCGGCTAGAAGCCGCCTGTCCCTCTAAGAAGAATTGTATGTACGCAGACAGTAAAAACCGCGCTAGACTCGAGGCGAACCCCGGACTTGCGGGCCTTTGGGATGTCTAATACGCCTAGTTAACAGGCTAGAGTCTCGTTCGTTATCGGAATTAACCAGACAAATCGCTCCACCAACTAAGAACGGCCATGCACCACCACCCACCGAATCAAGAAAGAGCTCTCAATCTGTCAATCCTTCCGGTGTCCGGGCCTGGTGAGGTTTCCCGTGTTGAGTCAAATTAAGCCGCAGGCTCCACTCCTGGTGGTGCCCTTCCGTCAATTCCTTTAAGTTTCAGCTTTGCAACCATACTTCCCCCGGAACCCAAAAGCTTTGGTTTCCCGGAAGCTGCCCGCCGAGTCATCGGAGGAACGTCGGCGGATCGCTAGCTGGCATCGTTTATGGTTAGAACTAGGGCGGTATCTGATCGCCTTCGAACCTCTAACTTTCGTTCTTGATCAATGAAAACGTTTTTGGCAAATGCTTTCGCTTCTGTCCGTCTTGCGACGATCCAAGAATTTCACCTCTAACGTCGCAATACGAATGCCCCCATCCGTTCCTATTAATCATTACCTCGTGGTTCCGAAAACCAACAAAATAGAAACGAGGTCCTATTCCATTATTCCATGCACACAGTATTCAGGCGAAGTTTTGGCCTGCTTTAAGCACTCTAATTTGTTCAAAGTAAACGTGCCGGCCCACCTCGACACTCAATAAAGAGCACCGCGGCGGGATTGTGTTGGGCCGCCCTTGCGAGCTAAGCCCACCGGCAGGACGTCCCGCGGCACGCCAGTTGACACCGCGAACGATGAACCGGCGGCGCGGGACACAGATTCGACTACGAGCTTTTTAACCGCAACAACTTTAATATACGCTATTGGAGCTGGAATTACCGCGGCTGCTGGCACCAGACTTGCCCTCCAATTGATCCTCGTTAAAGGGTTTAGAGTGTACTCATTCCGATTACGGGGCCTCGGATGAGTCCCGTATCGTTATTTTTCGTCACTACCTCCCCGTGCCGGGAGTGGGTAATTTGCGCGCCTGCTGCCTTCCTTGGATGTGGTAGCCGTTTCTCAGGCTCCCTCTCCGGAATCGAACCCTGATTCCCCGTTACCCGTTACAACCATGGTAGGCGCAGAACCTACCATCGACAGTTGATAAGGCAGACATTTGAAAGATGCGTCGCCGGTGCTAGACCGTGCGATCAGCGTAAAGTTATTCAGAGTCACCAAGTTGTACGATGACGAGCGAGCCCGCCACCGATTGGTTTTGATCTAATAAAAGCGCTCCTTCCGTTTCCGGTCGGAGCTCTGTTTGCATGTATTAGCTCTAGAATTACCACAGTTATCCAAGTAAATGTGGGTACGATCTAAGGAACCATAACTGATTTAATGAGCCTTTCGCGGTTTCACCTTAATGTAGCTTGTACTGAGACATGCATGGCTTAATCTTTGAGACAAGCATATGACTACTGGCAGGATCAACCAGGGAACTGTTCGTTTTGCGGACAAAAGGTTGAGAGACCGGTTAAACTCTGTACGCTCTACGCTGTTAGCGCGGGACGAAGTTGCCTGCCAGACTAAAAACCAATCGTGCCAAAAGCGCGTTAGATGCGTTGCTATCGAGATGACAGAACGCCACGCCATGCAAATTCGTCAAGAGCAACGAAACGTTCGAAATATATCGCCAGATGTATCTTCCAAGTCGGCCCGCCGCATTACGATGGGATCTCGGACTCGGTAGATTATCGGCGCAATTCGAACTATCGTGCCACTTAACAGAACAGAAGATAACGCGAAAAACACGTTATCCGCACCACTTTTGCTTAGAAGAACACATTCTCACTGTTAGTGTGAAGTGTAAGTCAATCGCAAAATGGTCAAGTTTCGCTCGCCGTGACCGTCTACAGACATCCTCCATCTGAAACAGGACAATCGAAAGATCGCTAGTTCGCAGACGAAGTGTCGTTCGGTCGCGGGAACTGATAAGGTCGTAAAGACCCGCATCGGACTCTACGGTCCAATATACTAAAAAGCTTCGTACATTCTCTCGACCCTTCGCTAGATAAAAAGCGACACGGTGTTCGATAAACGACATAGCTATTCGGATACAAATTATTCTCGCTCGGAAAGAGGAGAGTTGTCGCACAAGTTAAAACGGTATAAAGCCGTTAGATGTGACCGCATAAAGAGAGGATAATCCGTTCGGAGTTTCCATCCCGCGATCTTGCAGTTATGGGGCGACGAAAGCTAGACGACGACGCTTGACTTATAATCAATCGGATTCGAAACTTCGTCATAGATACCTACGAGTAGGTATATCCGACGCGATTCACTTCTCCGAAGTTGACATAGTCGCGTTCAATCGCACGTACGTCTCGCATTTCGCCAGAGGAACTCAAATCGGTATGTGTAGATCGTTAGTGTAGCAGTCGAAACCGCCTAGATCAAACCACATACTTTTCTGAGGCTCCTCTACATATTACCGTCGCCCCTGTAAACCTAGTATGTCCCGACACTCGATTTACGGAAGTGCATATGGTCGGGATGTTGAGGAAGTGCGTATGTTCGAGGAGTATAGCGGAAGTGCGTTCGTGACGACAGTTTGTGTAAGGTAATGTTATATTTCTGAAATATGCACTTCCGTTTCGAGTCGCCAGTCTTCCGTATGTCCCGACTCTCGTGATTTACGGAAGTGCGTATGCTAGGAGTGTCGAGGATTGTTTTGGAAGTGCGTATGTTCAAAGTGTGTATACGTAATGCGGAAGTGCGTTCGTGACAACAGTTTGTGTAAAGTAATGTTATATTTCTGAAATATGCACTTCCGTTTCGAGTCGCCAGTCTTCCGTATGTCCCGACTCTCGTGATTTACGGAAGTGCGTATGCTAGGAGTGTCGAGGATTGTTTTGGAAGTGCGTATGTTCAAAGCGTGTATACGTAATGCGGAAGTGCGTTCGTTACCACAGTTGGTCTGAAGTCCTAGTACATTTCTGAAATATGCACTTCCGTTTCGCGTCGCCAGTCTTCCGAATGTCTCGATTCTCGATTAACGGAAGTGCATATGTCAAACATCATTTCCGTTCGATTGTCGTTGAGAGTACGACCGTCGCATAATTTTCGGAAGTGCGTATGTCTGGTCTTCTCTTCCGAATATCCATAACATCTTTTACTAATTCAATTATTTTACGATTGATTATACACATTATTATAAACCTGAATGAAATGTATATAATGTTATCTTCTTCTTCTTCTGCATAAAGTAAAGACTTATATTTTATTTTTGCCAATACAAGTCACTGTCAAAAACTATCTTATTTCATATCTGTCATAACAAGTGAATCATTTAACAAGTAAATTAATTGTATAAAAGTAACAAGAACATTCTCCCCCGCGTGATGAAATCACAAACATTATTTTATATTCGTATTCCGATAATTTTCTTCAACTGCAATTAACAACATATTTTGTTTTTTTTTTGTTTCCAATTCAATTTCTTCCGCTTTTTCTACTACTTCTTTTGGCCATTCGTCTTCAGGAAATTTCAAAAAGTACGGTCCTGTTAACCATTCAGTTTTGCTTGCTGTATTCACTTCTCTCGTGCTTTCATCCGCCACGTTTTTTTCTGCAGGAACCCAGTGCCAATTATCAATGTCTGTTATTTCCCCAATTCTTACAGATACAAAAGTTTTATATCTTTTCGACTTAGATCGAATCCAATGTAAAACAATTTTTGAGTCTGTCGAGAGATAAATTTTGTTAATTTCGATTTCAAGGTCATCTTTTATCGTATTCATAAGTCTACTTAACATAACTGCGGCCTGTAGCTCCAATCTGGGTATAGTGATTGGTTTCATAGGTGCCACCCGAGTTTTTGCAATAACAAAGGCGATTTGAGATATATCTTGATTAGCGAATCTCAGATAGACAACAGCCGAAAATGCTTTTTCGCTACTAACGCAGAAACCATGAAGTTCCACACTTCTGCTTTTGTGTAGTTGTGGACCATAGCATCTGGGTATATATATTTCATCAATCTTCTTCAGTTCCTCCAATAGTTGCATCCATTTCGTGTTCATGTCTTTAGATATTCGATCATCCCAATCGATTCTACATTTCCACAAATATTGCATGAAAATTTTAGATTGGTATGTGTCCATGGCCTGACTAACCAAAGTAGATACCTCCGTGAAGCTGTTGAGTACCCCAACTTCATCAGCGATGACTAATGATTTGGTGCACCTTGTGGACTTCGTTTGAACAATATTTCCCATAATTTATGGCAGAGATGTTGAACATTATCCATAAATGTCGGTGCTTGAATAATTATTTGATGCGGTCTAAACTATCTGTATATTGATCCAGATAGCATCGTATACGTTAGTGGTGCGGGCAAAGCCAAATTCATCATAGTGAACATTCTGAAAAAATTGTAGTTACATCATCGGGTGAAAGTGTTGAATTTGAAAGGCAGCTGCCCGGAATTTGTTCGGGAAAATTGTAGATATATCTGTCTTCATCACTCGGCCAGCGATAATTCTATGTGCTGCAGTGTAAACAGCTGGAAATTGTTTTGAATATGTTACAAAGGAAGATGCCCATCTAGATATATTACGCGGGTTTCAAAAAATTGGTGGATGTGTGGGAGGCTCTCCTGCTTCGAACTGATCAGTATTGATATGTCTTCGGAAGAATACGCACGTAAATTGCTTGAATTCCATGTGAAATTAGTAGCACTGAATAAAGACATAAAATTTTACGAAGATAAAAACTTAACTATAAACCGACTGAGCAATTTAAGTGTAAGTGGAGAGGATGGCTGTGCTGAAATCAAATTTCATAATCCTAACCGCAATATTGAATGTGGTCCTATATACAAACGTACCACGGAGAGTGGATCGGATTTATATATGTCACAACAAGGAGGCCTCCGAGAATAAGGAATGTAATCGAACTGAATGGCAGCCTATGGACCACAAACTAGTTGATGAAAATCAACTGGCGGTATTCTCATACGCCATTCCTAAAACGATGTTACCAACATTCAACTATGAACTTAAGTCATTATTCTACTGCAGTTCTCCCACCGCAGATAATGACTACCATTTGTGAAGCTCTTTTAGATATGCTTTGATGTGGCATTCAAAATCGGAACAGGACTGGCTCTGGCATATTCGTCTGATTAAGTAGCACTTTGTACGAGACTGAAGTGTGAAAATAAACAAGATGTTTCATGTTACCTGATGATGCTAATAGAAAACATCTTACTCTAACCGATTCATATAAAAATACTGTGATATATCATCATTTTAGTGTCTATTTATATATCGAGTTAGTTGAATCCTACACTATTCATCTCTATGGAATGATTCCTAAGTTGATGAAGAAACAATTTCCACTACCTACATCTAAGCGTCTCAGTAATCATAGTACCAATTCTTCGTTTGAATCACCTTCTGTACTTAGTATGTTATTAAGGTGAATAAAGATTATTGTTATTATTATTGTTATTATTATTATTATCATTTACTGTTTCAAATAGTCCATTGACAATCCAATTGTTTTGTGCTAAGTTTCATTCAATGTGATTGTGTTTCCGATATTTGTAAATATTATACATACTGCACCCTTTCATGACTATTTGAAATCTTTTATGATTATTGTACCCTCTTATTTGGATGCAAGTTCTTCGCTAAGTAAAGGAAGTGTTGAGGTTACGGCAGTTCGTAAGTCATGCGAGTTGATCGCGAATGGGCCGACAGCAAGCAGCCTGCTCGCGGTTTGAAATAGAATCGTGTGACGGCGACCGGACGAGGAAAATTTTACGTTTTCTAATCGGCCGTTACACCTGCAACGGAAGTGCATAAGCCGACGAACTTTGTCGTTGGTCTTTGAAGTGAATGTAAGATCTTTACTAATGAACTTTCAAAGGAAGTGCTAAGGTTACCAAACTTGGTAGT
>OY294070.1:37724369-37741869 GCA_958510875.1 Endomychus coccineus | reverse complement strand
GTCCTATACGATCAGACGTCGTTGTCACAAAGATCTTGAGCGCACTTCGCTCTTCTCTCGGACACGACGATCGCATTTAAAAACGGACGAAACGACTAAACCGTGGCCGTCGTTCGAACGGACGCGCTACGTCGGGGGACCGTCGTATGTGCTTGACATCGCGACCCGCGGAATTCGTTAGAATTTCGCAGTCGATCGATGTACGCACATACGCCGCTATCGCGTTTCAGAACGTCGCGAGCCGTGCAAACCTTTCGGTCGCCGTACCGCGTTCAAAACGTTCAAATCGCTCCGACATTTCTCTGAAAGAAACCGAGCAGCAAAGAAGCAAGTTCTTGCAAAAAGTACGACCCTCAGCCAGAAGTGGTCCAGGAACAGTATCCGAGGACCGCAATGTGCGTTCGAAATGTCGATGTTCATGTGTCCTGCAGTTCACAAGTTGACGCGCAATTAGCTGCGTTCTTCATCGACCCACGAGCCAAGTGATCCGCCGTTCAGGGTAATCTTTAAAATATTTGCCCGTTCGTAGACCGTTTCCGGCCTGAACGTTCGGCAACGAACAACCTACCTTTCGGTCGGCGTTCTTTAGTAGTTTCGATTGGCTTATAAAATTTTCGCGGCGACAACGGCGCTCGTATTTAACACACAGGGTGCGAGCGTTCTCGTGTCGCCGCAAACGGCATCGCGATCGAAGGGGCATCAAACCACCTTCGCGCAACAATCGGGCGTACATCTTTTAAAACCTTCGGAACGAACGCGACCGCCGTTTTATAGGCAGTCGTTCAGTGTCGTTCCTATGTCCAGTTCGCCGTATTTCATATCACGGTCTATCGTCGAATTACGTCTATCAGTCACGCGAGCCGTTCAACATCGATTTCTTTCGAAATTGACGTCGGTAGGCCGCACGTGCGAACGCGCCGACGTTCGTGATTATCGGCGATCTTCTGGATTTAGGTACCCAATCGGAACACGACGGCGGACGCCACGGAATCTCGGTTAGGAGACGCCAACAACGACTCAGTCGATACCGTAAATTAAACGGTGCGTTCGAAAACAACCATAGTCCGCGTGTCGCGAAGATAATACGCGCGTCGTACGACCGACAATCGGGGTTAGCAAAAGCGGTCAGTTTCGACGGGGCAGCGTAAATCGTCACTAACGGTCGATGTGTTTTCCGCACACGTTTCGAGTCGTCCGTCTCCGGTCTCTGATGTAAGTTTGATCGGGAGAGACTTGAGGCGCGTCACTGAACCGACGAACACAACGAGAGTCGTATAACGATCTCCGTGCGCGGTCAACTTGTGACGGGACAGCCCCGGTTAGTCTCTCATCCGATATCGAAACTCCTACCATCGGCCTCGGATTACGACTCTGACAAAGTTTTTGTAACGTGTAAACGTTAATGATCCTTCCGCAGGTTCACCTACGGAAACCTTGTTACGACTTTTACTTCCTCTAAATGATCAAGTTTGGTCATCTTCCCAGCAACATCGGCAACGTCGAAACGCCACCGCGTACCGGTCCGAAGACCTCACTAAATCATTCAATCGGTAGTAGCGACGGGCGGTGTGTACAAAGGGCAGGGACGTAATCAACGCGAGCTTATGACTCGCGCTTACTGGGAATTCCTCGTTCATGGGGAACAATTGCAAGCCCCAATCCCTAGCACGAAGGAGGTTCAGCGGGTTACCCGGGCCGCTCGGCCAGGGAGGACACGCTGATTCCTTCAGTGTAGCGCGCGTGCGGCCCAGAACATCTAAGGGCATCACAGACCTGTTATTGCTCAATCTCGTGCGGCTAGAAGCCGCCTGTCCCTCTAAGAAGAATTGTATGTACGCAGACAGTAAAAACCGCGCTAGACTCGAGGCGAACCCCGGACTTGCGGGCCTTTGGGATGTCTAATACGCCTAGTTAACAGGCTAGAGTCTCGTTCGTTATCGGAATTAACCAGACAAATCGCTCCACCAACTAAGAACGGCCATGCACCACCACCCACCGAATCAAGAAAGAGCTCTCAATCTGTCAATCCTTCCGGTGTCCGGGCCTGGTGAGGTTTCCCGTGTTGAGTCAAATTAAGCCGCAGGCTCCACTCCTGGTGGTGCCCTTCCGTCAATTCCTTTAAGTTTCAGCTTTGCAACCATACTTCCCCCGGAACCCAAAAGCTTTGGTTTCCCGGAAGCTGCCCGCCGAGTCATCGGAGGAACGTCGGCGGATCGCTAGCTGGCATCGTTTATGGTTAGAACTAGGGCGGTATCTGATCGCCTTCGAACCTCTAACTTTCGTTCTTGATCAATGAAAACGTTTTTGGCAAATGCTTTCGCTTCTGTCCGTCTTGCGACGATCCAAGAATTTCACCTCTAACGTCGCAATACGAATGCCCCCATCCGTTCCTATTAATCATTACCTCGTGGTTCCGAAAACCAACAAAATAGAAACGAGGTCCTATTCCATTATTCCATGCACACAGTATTCAGGCGAAGTTTTGGCCTGCTTTAAGCACTCTAATTTGTTCAAAGTAAACGTGCCGGCCCACCTCGACACTCAATAAAGAGCACCGCGGCGGGATTGTGTTGGGCCGCCCTTGCGAGCTAAGCCCACCGGCAGGACGTCCCGCGGCACGCCAGTTGACACCGCGAACGATGAACCGGCGGCGCGGGACACAGATTCGACTACGAGCTTTTTAACCGCAACAACTTTAATATACGCTATTGGAGCTGGAATTACCGCGGCTGCTGGCACCAGACTTGCCCTCCAATTGATCCTCGTTAAAGGGTTTAGAGTGTACTCATTCCGATTACGGGGCCTCGGATGAGTCCCGTATCGTTATTTTTCGTCACTACCTCCCCGTGCCGGGAGTGGGTAATTTGCGCGCCTGCTGCCTTCCTTGGATGTGGTAGCCGTTTCTCAGGCTCCCTCTCCGGAATCGAACCCTGATTCCCCGTTACCCGTTACAACCATGGTAGGCGCAGAACCTACCATCGACAGTTGATAAGGCAGACATTTGAAAGATGCGTCGCCGGTGCTAGACCGTGCGATCAGCGTAAAGTTATTCAGAGTCACCAAGTTGTACGATGACGAGCGAGCCCGCCACCGATTGGTTTTGATCTAATAAAAGCGCTCCTTCCGTTTCCGGTCGGAGCTCTGTTTGCATGTATTAGCTCTAGAATTACCACAGTTATCCAAGTAAATGTGGGTACGATCTAAGGAACCATAACTGATTTAATGAGCCTTTCGCGGTTTCACCTTAATGTAGCTTGTACTGAGACATGCATGGCTTAATCTTTGAGACAAGCATATGACTACTGGCAGGATCAACCAGGGAACTGTTCGTTTTGCGGACAAAAGGTTGAGAGACCGGTTAAACTCTGTACGCTCTACGCTGTTAGCGCGGGACGAAGTTGCCTGCCAGACTAAAAACCAATCGTGCCAAAAGCGCGTTAGATGCGTTGCTATCGAGATGACAGAACGCCACGCCATGCAAATTCGTCAAGAGCAACGAAACGTTCGAAATATATCGCCAGATGTATCTTCCAAGTCGGCCCGCCGCATTACGATGGGATCTCGGACTCGGTAGATTATCGGCGCAATTCGAACTATCGTGTCACTTAACAGAACAGAAGATAACGCGAAAAACACGTTATCCGCACCACTTTTGCTTAGAAGAACACATTCTCACTGTTAGTGTGAAGTGTAAGTCAATCGCAAAATGGTCAAGTTTCGCTCGCCGTGACCGTCTACAGACATCCTCCATCTGAAACAGGACAATCGAAAGATCGCTAGTTCGCAGACGAAGTGTCGTTCGGTCGCGGGAACTGATAAGGTCGTAAAGACCCGCATCGGACTCTACGGTCCAATATACTAAAAAGCTTCGTACATTCTCTCGACCCTTCGCTAGATAAAAAGCGACACGGTGTTCGATAAACGACATAGCTATTCGGATACAAATTATTCTCGCTCGGAAAGAGGAGAGTTGTCGCACAAGTTAAAACGGTATAAAGCCGTTAGATGTGACCGCATAAAGAGAGGATAATCCGTTCGGAGTTTCCATCCCGCGATCTTGCAGTTATGGGGCGACGAAAGCTAGACGACGACGCTTGACTTATAATCAATCGGATTCGAAACTTCGTCATAGATACCTACGAGTAGGTATATCCGACGCGATTCACTTCTCCGAAGTTGACATAGTCGCGTTCAATCGCACGTACGTCTCGCATTTCGCCAGAGGAACTCAAATCGGTATGTGTAGATCGTTAGTGTAGCAGTCGAAACCGCCTAGATCAAACCACATACTTTTCTGAGGCTCCTCTACATATTACCGTCGCCCCTGTAAACCTAGTATGTCCCGACACTCGATTTACGGAAGTGCATATGGTCGGGATGCACCAAGATCTGCACCGACGGCGGCTCCAGACGGCCCCACGGCCAGCCCTTCTGCGCACACCGCCGCGACCCTCCTACTCGTCAGGGCTTCATGATCGCACGAGGCGATCGCACATGCCGCTGACGGCCGAGTATAAGCACGACGCTTCAGCGCCATCCATTTTCAGGGCTAGTAACTTCGGCAGGTGAGTTGTTACACACTCCTTGGCGGATTCCGACTTCCATGGCCACCGTCCTGCTGTCTTAAGTTACCAACGCCTTTCATGGTATCCCATAAGCGTCGATTTAGGCGCTTTAACTCGGCGTTTGGTTCATCCCACAGCGCCAGTTCTGCTTACCAAAAATGGCCCACTTGGCACTCTGATCCGATATTCTCGCGGCTTCACGTTCGAGCAAGATCTCACCCATTTAAAGTTTGAGAATAGGTTGAGGTCGTTTCGACCCCAATGCCTCTAATCATTCGCTTTACCGGATGAGACTCGTACGCTACGAGCGCCAGCTATCCTGAGGGAAACTTCGGAGGGAACCAGCTACTAGATGGTTCGATTAGTCTTTCGCCCCTATACCCAGTTCCGACGATCGATTTGCACGTCAGAATCGCTACGGACCTCCATCAGGGTTTCCCCTGACTTCGTCCTGACCAGGCATAGTTCACCATCTTTCGGGTCCCAGCGTATACGCTCTTGGTGCGCCTCTTCTCGCAATGAGAACGAGACGCCCCGGGAGTGCGGGGCGACCGAATTCACGAATCGCCCGTCTTCCCTCGGTCCGCGCTAGGCGGACCTTCACTTTCATTACGCCTTTAGGTTTAGTTGTTTCCCAATGACTCGCGTATATGCTAGACTCCTTGGTCCGTGTTTCAAGACGGGTCCTGAAAGTACCCAAAGCTATAGCGTCGCAGATTGGCGTTATAACGGAGTCTGTCCGAGAACACCGCAGCCACAGCCATCTGCGGTCGGAATCGGCGCTAGGTCCGATTTTCGAACCAACAGACGAGCTTGCCACGTGTCGGACGCGAACTAAATCGCGGCCCCGCGCCTTCTGTTGACCGTCGAGCGAGTCGGTCGGGAGACACCGCGGGTTCGCAAGCGACGGCGAACCGTGCTCACGGGCTCCACCGCAGGCCTTAGACCGACACCCAACGGATCGCGACGTCCTACTAGGGGAGAAGTGCACACGTTCGACTACGGGTCGTCAGACTGAAGGAGCGAGCGACGCGAACGCCACCCGTCGCACGACAATCCGACGCCGACCGCCGAAACGCGAATGAATCTCCCCTTTCGACCTTTCGGGTTTCTCAGGTTTACCCCTGAACGGTTTCACGTACTATTGAACTCTCTCTTCAAAGTTCTTTTCAACTTTCCCTCACGGTACTTGTTCGCTATCGGTCTCGTGGTTATATTTAGCCTTAGATGGAGTTTACCACCCACTTAGGGCTGCACTCTCAAGCAACCCGACTCTCAGAAGAGATCCTCCCGAAAACGGCGACGGTCGCTACGGGCCTGGCACCCTCTATGGGTAGTGGCCCCGTTCAAGATGGACTTGGACGCATCGCATGTTCTCGGGATAACGGACCCTTCCAAACACCACATTTCCCGACGACCGTTTCCGGCCGTGGGATTCGGTGCTGGGCTTTTCCCTGTTCGCTCGCCGCTACTAAGGGAATCCTAGTTAGTTTCTTTTCCTCCGCTTAATAATATGCTTAAATTCGGCGGGTAGTCTCCCCTGAACTGAGGTCGCATAGATTGATTGTCCGATAAAGGACTGACAGGTCCAACACACGACGATAATTGCGCGCAATGAGTACCATTCGTAGGCCAACCGGATAGTCTCGTCCTATACGATCAGACGTCGTTGTCACAAAGATCTTGAGCGCACTTCGCTCTTCTCTCGGACACGACGATCGCATTTAAAAACGGACGAAACGACTAAACCGTGGCCGTCGTTCGAACGGACGCGCTACGTCGGGGGACCGTCGTATGTGCTTGACATCGCGACCCGCGGAATTCGTTAGAATTTCGCAGTCGATCGATGTACGCACATACGCCGCTATCGCGTTTCAGAACGTCGCGAGCCGTGCAAACCTTTCGGTCGCCGTACCGCGTTCAAAACGTTCAAATCGCTCCGACATTTCTCTGAAAGAAACCGAGCAGCAAAGAAGCAAGTTCTTGCAAAAAGTACGACCCTCAGCCAGAAGTGGTCCAGGAACAGTATCCGAGGACCGCAATGTGCGTTCGAAATGTCGATGTTCATGTGTCCTGCAGTTCACAAGTTGACGCGCAATTAGCTGCGTTCTTCATCGACCCACGAGCCAAGTGATCCGCCGTTCAGGGTAATCTTTAAAATATTTGCCCGTTCGTAGACCGTTTCCGGCCTGAACGTTCGGCAACGAACAACCTACCTTTCGGTCGGCGTTCTTTAGTAGTTTCGATTGGCTTATAAAATTTTCGCGGCGACAACGGCGCTCGTATTTAACACACAGGGTGCGAGCGTTCTCGTGTCGCCGCAAACGGCATCGCGATCGAAGGGGCATCAAACCACCTTCGCGCAACAATCGGGCGTACATCTTTTAAAACCTTCGGAACGAACGCGACCGCCGTTTTATAGGCAGTCGTTCAGTGTCGTTCCTATGTCCAGTTCGCCGTATTTCATATCACGGTCTATCGTCGAATTACGTCTATCAGTCACGCGAGCCGTTCAACATCGATTTCTTTCGAAATTGACGTCGGTAGGCCGCACGTGCGAACGCGCCGACGTTCGTGATTATCGGCGATCTTCTGGATTTAGGTACCCAATCGGAACACGACGGCGGACGCCACGGAATCTCGGTTAGGAGACGCCAACAACGACTCAGTCGATACCGTAAATTAAACGGTGCGTTCGAAAACAACCATAGTCCGCGTGTCGCGAAGATAATACGCGCGTCGTACGACCGACAATCGGGGTTAGCAAAAGCGGTCAGTTTCGACGGGGCAGCGTAAATCGTCACTAACGGTCGATGTGTTTTCCGCACACGTTTCGAGTCGTCCGTCTCCGGTCTCTGATGTAAGTTTGATCGGGAGAGACTTGAGGCGCGTCACTGAACCGACGAACACAACGAGAGTCGTATAACGATCTCCGTGCGCGGTCAACTTGTGACGGGACAGCCCCGGTTAGTCTCTCATCCGATATCGAAACTCCTACCATCGGCCTCGGATTACGACTCTGACAAAGTTTTTGTAACGTGTAAACGTTAATGATCCTTCCGCAGGTTCACCTACGGAAACCTTGTTACGACTTTTACTTCCTCTAAATGATCAAGTTTGGTCATCTTCCCAGCAACATCGGCAACGTCGAAACGCCACCGCGTACCGGTCCGAAGACCTCACTAAATCATTCAATCGGTAGTAGCGACGGGCGGTGTGTACAAAGGGCAGGGACGTAATCAACGCGAGCTTATGACTCGCGCTTACTGGGAATTCCTCGTTCATGGGGAACAATTGCAAGCCCCAATCCCTAGCACGAAGGAGGTTCAGCGGGTTACCCGGGCCGCTCGGCCAGGGAGGACACGCTGATTCCTTCAGTGTAGCGCGCGTGCGGCCCAGAACATCTAAGGGCATCACAGACCTGTTATTGCTCAATCTCGTGCGGCTAGAAGCCGCCTGTCCCTCTAAGAAGAATTGTATGTACGCAGACAGTAAAAACCGCGCTAGACTCGAGGCGAACCCCGGACTTGCGGGCCTTTGGGATGTCTAATACGCCTAGTTAACAGGCTAGAGTCTCGTTCGTTATCGGAATTAACCAGACAAATCGCTCCACCAACTAAGAACGGCCATGCACCACCACCCACCGAATCAAGAAAGAGCTCTCAATCTGTCAATCCTTCCGGTGTCCGGGCCTGGTGAGGTTTCCCGTGTTGAGTCAAATTAAGCCGCAGGCTCCACTCCTGGTGGTGCCCTTCCGTCAATTCCTTTAAGTTTCAGCTTTGCAACCATACTTCCCCCGGAACCCAAAAGCTTTGGTTTCCCGGAAGCTGCCCGCCGAGTCATCGGAGGAACGTCGGCGGATCGCTAGCTGGCATCGTTTATGGTTAGAACTAGGGCGGTATCTGATCGCCTTCGAACCTCTAACTTTCGTTCTTGATCAATGAAAACGTTTTTGGCAAATGCTTTCGCTTCTGTCCGTCTTGCGACGATCCAAGAATTTCACCTCTAACGTCGCAATACGAATGCCCCCATCCGTTCCTATTAATCATTACCTCGTGGTTCCGAAAACCAACAAAATAGAAACGAGGTCCTATTCCATTATTCCATGCACACAGTATTCAGGCGAAGTTTTGGCCTGCTTTAAGCACTCTAATTTGTTCAAAGTAAACGTGCCGGCCCACCTCGACACTCAATAAAGAGCACCGCGGCGGGATTGTGTTGGGCCGCCCTTGCGAGCTAAGCCCACCGGCAGGACGTCCCGCGGCACGCCAGTTGACACCGCGAACGATGAACCGGCGGCGCGGGACACAGATTCGACTACGAGCTTTTTAACCGCAACAACTTTAATATACGCTATTGGAGCTGGAATTACCGCGGCTGCTGGCACCAGACTTGCCCTCCAATTGATCCTCGTTAAAGGGTTTAGAGTGTACTCATTCCGATTACGGGGCCTCGGATGAGTCCCGTATCGTTATTTTTCGTCACTACCTCCCCGTGCCGGGAGTGGGTAATTTGCGCGCCTGCTGCCTTCCTTGGATGTGGTAGCCGTTTCTCAGGCTCCCTCTCCGGAATCGAACCCTGATTCCCCGTTACCCGTTACAACCATGGTAGGCGCAGAACCTACCATCGACAGTTGATAAGGCAGACATTTGAAAGATGCGTCGCCGGTGCTAGACCGTGCGATCAGCGTAAAGTTATTCAGAGTCACCAAGTTGTACGATGACGAGCGAGCCCGCCACCGATTGGTTTTGATCTAATAAAAGCGCTCCTTCCGTTTCCGGTCGGAGCTCTGTTTGCATGTATTAGCTCTAGAATTACCACAGTTATCCAAGTAAATGTGGGTACGATCTAAGGAACCATAACTGATTTAATGAGCCTTTCGCGGTTTCACCTTAATGTAGCTTGTACTGAGACATGCATGGCTTAATCTTTGAGACAAGCATATGACTACTGGCAGGATCAACCAGGGAACTGTTCGTTTTGCGGACAAAAGGTTGAGAGACCGGTTAAACTCTGTACGCTCTACGCTGTTAGCGCGGGACGAAGTTGCCTGCCAGACTAAAAACCAATCGTGCCAAAAGCGCGTTAGATGCGTTGCTATCGAGATGACAGAACGCCACGCCATGCAAATTCGTCAAGAGCAACGAAACGTTCGAAATATATCGCCAGATGTATCTTCCAAGTCGGCCCGCCGCATTACGATGGGATCTCGGACTCGGTAGATTATCGGCGCAATTCGAACTATCGTGTCACTTAACAGAACAGAAGATAACGCGAAAAACACGTTATCCGCACCACTTTTGCTTAGAAGAACACATTCTCACTGTTAGTGTGAAGTGTAAGTCAATCGCAAAATGGTCAAGTTTCGCTCGCCGTGACCGTCTACAGACATCCTCCATCTGAAACAGGACAATCGAAAGATCGCTAGTTCGCAGACGAAGTGTCGTTCGGTCGCGGGAACTGATAAGGTCGTAAAGACCCGCATCGGACTCTACGGTCCAATATACTAAAAAGCTTCGTACATTCTCTCGACCCTTCGCTAGATAAAAAGCGACACGGTGTTCGATAAACGACATAGCTATTCGGATACAAATTATTCTCGCTCGGAAAGAGGAGAGTTGTCGCACAAGTTAAAACGGTATAAAGCCGTTAGATGTGACCGCATAAAGAGAGGATAATCCGTTCGGAGTTTCCATCCCGCGATCTTGCAGTTATGGGGCGACGAAAGCTAGACGACGACGCTTGACTTATAATCAATCGGATTCGAAACTTCGTCATAGATACCTACGAGTAGGTATATCCGACGCGATTCACTTCTCCGAAGTTGACATAGTCGCGTTCAATCGCACGTACGTCTCGCATTTCGCCAGAGGAACTCAAATCGGTATGTGTAGATCGTTAGTGTAGCAGTCGAAACCGCCTAGATCAAACCACATACTTTTCTGAGGCTCCTCTACATATTACCGTCGCCCCTGTAAACCTAGTATGTCCCGACACTCGATTTACGGAAGTGCATATGGTCGGGATGTTGAGGAAGTGCGTATGTTCGAGGAGTATAGCGGAAGTGCGTTCGTGACGACAGTTTGTGTAAGGTAATGTTATATTTCTGAAATATGCACTTCCGTTTCGAGTCGCCAGTCTTCCGTATGTCCCGACTCTCGTGATTTACGGAAGTGCGTATGCTAGGAGTGTCGAGGATTGTTTTGGAAGTGCGTATGTTCAAAGTGTGTATACGTAATGCGGAAGTGCGTTCGTGACAACAGTTTGTGTAAAGTAATGTTATATTTCTGAAATATGCACTTCCGTTTCGAGTCGCCAGTCTTCCGTATGTCCCGACTCTCGTGATTTACGGAAGTGCGTATGCTAGGAGTGTCGAGGATTGTTTTGGAAGTGCGTATGTTCAAAGCGTGTATACGTAATGCGGAAGTGCGTTCGTTACCACAGTTGGTCTGAAGTCCTAGTACATTTCTGAAATATGCACTTCCGTTTCGCGTCGCCAGTCTTCCGAATGTCTCGATTCTCGATTAACGGAAGTGCATATGTCAAACATCATTTCCGTTCGATTGTCGTTGAGAGTACGACCGTCGCATAATTTTCGGAAGTGCGTATGTCTGGTCTTCTCTTCCGAATATCCATAACATCTTTTACTAATTCAATTATTTTACGATTGATTATACACATTATTATAAACCTGAATGAAATGTATATAATGTTATCTTCTTCTTCTTCTGCATAAAGTAAAGACTTATATTTTATTTTTGCCAATACAAGTCACTGTCAAAAACTATCTTATTTCATATCTGTCATAACAAGTGAATCATTTAACAAGTAAATTAATTGTATAAAAGTAACAAGAACATTCTCCCCCGCGTGATGAAATCACAAACATTATTTTATATTCGTATTCCGATAATTTTCTTCAACTGCAATTAACAACATATTTTGTTTTTTTTTTGTTTCCAATTCAATTTCTTCCGCTTTTTCTACTACTTCTTTTGGCCATTCGTCTTCAGGAAATTTCAAAAAGTACGGTCCTGTTAACCATTCAGTTTTGCTTGCTGTATTCACTTCTCTCGTGCTTTCATCCGCCACGTTTTTTTCTGCAGGAACCCAGTGCCAATTATCAATGTCTGTTATTTCCCCAATTCTTACAGATACAAAAGTTTTATATCTTTTCGACTTAGATCGAATCCAATGTAAAACAATTTTTGAGTCTGTCGAGAGATAAATTTTGTTAATTTCGATTTCAAGGTCATCTTTTATCGTATTCATAAGTCTACTTAACATAACTGCGGCCTGTAGCTCCAATCTGGGTATAGTGATTGGTTTCATAGGTGCCACCCGAGTTTTTGCAATAACAAAGGCGATTTGAGATATATCTTGATTAGCGAATCTCAGATAGACAACAGCCGAAAATGCTTTTTCGCTACTAACGCAGAAACCATGAAGTTCCACACTTCTGCTTTTGTGTAGTTGTGGACCATAGCATCTGGGTATATATATTTCATCAATCTTCTTCAGTTCCTCCAATAGTTGCATCCATTTCGTGTTCATGTCTTTAGATATTCGATCATCCCAATCGATTCTACATTTCCACAAATATTGCATGAAAATTTTAGATTGGTATGTGTCCATGGCCTGACTAACCAAAGTAGATACCTCCGTGAAGCTGTTGAGTACCCCAACTTCATCAGCGATGACTAATGATTTGGTGCACCTTGTGGACTTCGTTTGAACAATATTTCCCATAATTTATGGCAGAGATGTTGAACATTATCCATAAATGTCGGTGCTTGAATAATTATTTGATGCGGTCTAAACTATCTGTATATTGATCCAGATAGCATCGTATACGTTAGTGGTGCGGGCAAAGCCAAATTCATCATAGTGAACATTCTGAAAAAATTGTAGTTACATCATCGGGTGAAAGTGTTGAATTTGAAAGGCAGCTGCCCGGAATTTGTTCGGGAAAATTGTAGATATATCTGTCTTCATCACTCGGCCAGCGATAATTCTATGTGCTGCAGTGTAAACAGCTGGAAATTGTTTTGAATATGTTACAAAGGAAGATGCCCATCTAGATATATTACGCGGGTTTCAAAAAATTGGTGGATGTGTGGGAGGCTCTCCTGCTTCGAACTGATCAGTATTGATATGTCTTCGGAAGAATACGCACGTAAATTGCTTGAATTCCATGTGAAATTAGTAGCACTGAATAAAGACATAAAATTTTACGAAGATAAAAACTTAACTATAAACCGACTGAGCAATTTAAGTGTAAGTGGAGAGGATGGCTGTGCTGAAATCAAATTTCATAATCCTAACCGCAATATTGAATGTGGTCCTATATACAAACGTACCACGGAGAGTGGATCGGATTTATATATGTCACAACAAGGAGGCCTCCGAGAATAAGGAATGTAATCGAACTGAATGGCAACCTATGGACCACAAACTAGTTGATGAAAATCAACTGGCGGTATTCTCATACGCCATTCCTAAAACGATGTTACCAACATTCAACTATGAACTTAAGTCATTATTCTACTGCAGTTCTCCCACCGCAGATAATGACTACCATTTGTGAAGCTCTTTTAGATATGCTTTGATGTGGCATTCAAAATCGGAACAGGACTGGCTCTGGCATATTCGTCTGATCACTTGGCACTTGGCACTTGGCACTTGGCACTTGGCACTTGGCACTTGGCACTTGGCACTTGGCACTTGGCACTTGGCACTTGGCACTTGGCACTTGGCACTTGGCACTTGGCACTTGGCACTTGGCACTTGGCACTTGGCACTTGGCACTTGGCACTTGGCACTTGGCACTTGGCACTTGGCACTTGGCACTTGGCACTTGGCACTTGGCACTTGGCACTTGGCACTTGGCACTTGGCACTTGGCACTTGGCACTTGGCACTTGGCACTTGGCACTTGGCACTTGGCACTTGGCACTTGGCACTTGGCACTTGGCACTTGGCACTTGGCACTTGGCACTTGGCACTTGGCACTTGGCACTTGGCACTTGGCACTTGGCACTTGGCACTTGGCACTTGGCACTTGGCACTTGGCACTTGGCACTTGGCACTTGGCACTTGGCACTTGGCACTTGGCACTTGGCACTTGGCACTTGGCACTTGGCACTTGGCACTTGGCACTTGGCACTTGGCACTTGGCACTTGGCACTTGGCACTTGGCACTTGGCACTTGGCACTTGGCACTTGGCACTTGGCACTTGGCACTTGGCACTTGGCACTTGGCACTTGGCACTTGGCACTTGGCACTTGGCACTTGGCACTTGGCACTTGGCACTTGGCACTTGGCACTTGGCACTTGGCACTTGGCACTTGGCACTTGGCACTTGGCACTTGGCACTTGGCACTTGGCACTTGGCACTTGGCACTTGGCACTTGGCACTTGGCACTTGGCACTTGGCACTTGGCACTTGGCACTTGGCACTTGGCACTTGGCACTTGGCACTTGGCACTTGGCACTTGGCACTTGGCACTTGGCACTTGGCACTTGGCACTTGGCACTTGGCACTTGGCACTTGGCACTTGGCACTTGGCACTTGGCACTTGGCACTTGGCACTTGGCACTTGGCACTTGGCACTTGGCACTTGGCACTTGGCACTTGGCACTTGGCACTTGGCACTTGGCACTTGGCACTTGGCACTTGGCACTTGGCACTTGGCACTTGGCACTTGGCACTTGGCACTTGGCACTTGGCACTTGGCACTTGGCACTTGGCACTTGGCACTTGGCACTTGGCACTTGGCACTTGGCACTTGGCACTTGGCACTTGGCACTTGGCACTTGGCACTTTGCACTTTGCACTTTGCACTTTGCACTTTGCACTTTGCACTTTGCACTTTGCACTTTGCACTTTGCACTTTGCACTTTGCACTTTGCACTTTGCACTTTGCACTTTGCACTTTGCACTTTGCACTTTGCACTTTGCACTTTGCACTTTGCACTTTGCACTTTGCACTTTGCACTTTGCACTTTGCACTTTGCACTTTCCACTTTCCACTTTCCACTTTCCACTTTCCACTTTCCACTTTCCACTTTCCACTTTCCACTTTCCACTTTCCACTTTCCACTTTCCACTTTCCACTTTCCACTTTCCACTTCCCACTTCCCACTTCTTCTGTCCCTCCCCTTCACCCCACTATTATTATTATTAGTTCGCCCGGCCCATGCTCAATATGATTTCTCTACGTGAGGCTGAGTAAAATAGAAGTAAACATAACAATATCGACGACCAACGTGGGGCTTACCTTCGGCCTATGATGATGTATATAAACTCTCTTTTTTTAGACATTACGATAACCGTTTATCAAAGTTTGTCGTTTAGTGTTCAAACTCTATATGTTTGCGATAGCAGTACGCAATACTCGTCGCAGTTTAAACGAAGTGAAGTAATTGTATTTGGGCGGTGACGCTCAATTTCATGATTTCCATGAGAACGCCTAACACTGCGCTGCAAGTCGCGTTGCTGTTCCGCTACCATGACCTATTGGTACATTTTCGACACGTCTCCTGTTATAATGTCTTATTTTCTGAATTGCGACAAATTCGATGAAAGTTCATCTTCATTTGTTGGTCCTGCTTTCTACAAATGGTTCAAAGATATACCTCATGATCATTTGCATGAACCATCAATCGCTACACGCTAGTTCGTGGTTGTGATGGACTCATGTCCGTCATGATTGACGAGTTAAAATATATCAGAGGATATTTTGTCACATTCTACAGAGTTTATTTGAGTCATGTGATCTAACAGTTCGTATTCATTCATGGTTCTTTTTAAATTAAGCATGTATACTGAATTTCTGTTCTATGCTGTTTAATCGTCTGATTGCGTTATGTAAAGAGTGGCCTAATATGTTGACGTTGTGGCGCATCGGTAACTCAACGAAAAAAGGTCCATATTGATCACGTTATTTGGTTATTAACTAGTGCTCTTCTATGGATCTGACCTTTGACGGTTTCTTCTATTTTGCTGAACTCCGATAGAATTTCGTTAAGTTTACCTGATAGGTTACCAACAACAGGAGTTTTTATGAAGTTCATAGGCACAAATTCTGATAATACACTGTCTAGTTGCGTTTGTTGTAGAACATACCAGTCTCTAGGAGTACATCGATTTCTGGCTGATTATCCATGAAGCGGGACGCCGCAGGTAATGATTTTAATTGTTCCCTATAATAAATGTGATTTTCTTTGCGAATGATACAAAACGGTGTATTTGTACTCAAGTGTGATCTGAAAATTGTTGTTCAAATGGTTTTTAATACGGGATATGATTTTTGTTCGTTAGTTTGTTGCCTTCTTCGGTTTTAAGTCTACTTTCACCTTTTTCTAATACTTAGTTTCCTGCAATAAGCAACGTTTTTCTAAGAAAATAATATCTTTAAAATACGGTTCAGTTATGTACATTTTAAAATACGAATTATGATTCCCATTTTTGCTAAGTAACCGCCTCCAGCTGATGTTTCATTATACAAGTAACAGATTTATTTTGATATTGGAAAAATAATAAAACCCTGGCTTTCTAGTGGTCTTCGTTTGTTACTACAATACTCTTAATTACCTTTCCAGCATCATCTTCAAAATTGCTTACCAGAAATACAGTATTTTCATTTTATATTGTCGAGATTATACATTACACTGAACTGTCCCCATTTTTTATATTAACCATAAATTCTGGGAAGCTCTTCAATAGTGAACCGGACATTACAATTTTTTTGATAAGTATGACTTAGACCTTTATCGTCAGTTCTTTGGCTTTGCATAGAAATTTTATTACTGCCTCAATTTTTGATTGATGGATGGTTATTATGAAGGATATGGATCATTTTTTCTTGACTAGCAATGATTGATTCAATTTGCTCAACTTTGCAAATTTCTATCTAATAGTATGATTCGATATTAAACTGTAATGCACGATAACTCAAATTCATGCCGTTTACCTTAATTATGCTGCACTTTAGTTATCTAGTCTTGTAATATTAACCCTCAATAATAGCAACAATTCTTTTTTTGGTGATAAGGAAGATTAGGAAGGGTGAAATGAAACACACTCACATTTCTCGTGATTCTCGATACTTCCCATGCTTTATTTTAAATTTCTTTCCTCTGAATAACCTATGCGGCTCGATGACCTTGTATAATTTCTGTTCTTCATTTCAATTGATTCTCTTAAGTTCATTTTATTGTAATCTGTTTATTCTACTTAATACAATATTAAACTTTGCCTTCTCAACTAGAAATTCGGCGTCACACAGACATTCTTACTATGCTCAGTGCTACTATATATCGATGACCTTAGCCGTATTCGAATGGACACCCTATTCTTCCTTTGCCCAGTGCTACTATTTATCGATGACGTTAGCTGTATTCGAGTGGACTGCATAGAGATCATATTAGATAGGGGAGTAGAGCCTGTGTTCAAGGTATATAAGCGATGCGTGACATGTTCTAATTTCTTAGCGGTACCTACTCCTTCGTATTTTTACCCTCCCCTCCTACCGCTTACATTGATGACGGCGTACCGCGAGAACGTTACCTTTAGCGAGAAGAGTGGGTACCGTTAATAGTGAAAATTTCAATCGGACCCGACGTGGCATTACGGCCCGCTTCACTCCTCTATCTACTATATGATCTCTATGGTGGACTGTGAATCATTTGTATGAGCATGGAGCTCATAGAAGATTGGACACCCCATTCTTCCTTCGCTCTGTGCTACTATTTATCGATGACCTTAGCTGTATTCGAGTGAACGAATCATTTGTATGAGCATGGAGCTCATAGAAGATTGGACACCCTATTCTTCCTTTGCCCAGTGCTTCTATATATCGATGATCTCTGCCGTATTCGAGTGGATTGTGAATAATTTCAATGAGATCGGACACCCAGATTCTGATGAAGTA
>OY294070.1:37709369-37719369 GCA_958510875.1 Endomychus coccineus | reverse complement strand
GACCTCCATCAGGGTTTCCCCTGACTTCGTCCTGACCAGGCATAGTTCACCATCTTTCGGGTCCCAGCGTATACGCTCTTGGTGCGCCTCTTCTCGCAATGAGAACGAGACGCCCCGGGAGTGCGGGGCGACCGAATTCACGAATCGCCCGTCTTCCCTCGGTCCGCGCTAGGCGGACCTTCACTTTCATTACGCCTTTAGGTTTAGTTGTTTCCCAATGACTCGCGTATATGCTAGACTCCTTGGTCCGTGTTTCAAGACGGGTCCTGAAAGTACCCAAAGCTATAGCGTCGCAGATTGGCGTTATAACGGAGTCTGTCCGAGAACACCGCAGCCACAGCCATCTGCGGTCGGAATCGGCGCTAGGTCCGATTTTCGAACCAACAGACGAGCTTGCCACGTGTCGGACGCGAACTAAATCGCGGCCCCGCGCCTTCTGTTGACCGTCGAGCGAGTCGGTCGGGAGACACCGCGGGTTCGCAAGCGACGGCGAACCGTGCTCACGGGCTCCACCGCAGGCCTTAGACCGACACCCAACGGATCGCGACGTCCTACTAGGGGAGAAGTGCACACGTTCGACTACGGGTCGTCAGACTGAAGGAGCGAGCGACGCGAACGCCACCCGTCGCACGACAATCCGACGCCGACCGCCGAAACGCGAATGAATCTCCCCTTTCGACCTTTCGGGTTTCTCAGGTTTACCCCTGAACGGTTTCACGTACTATTGAACTCTCTCTTCAAAGTTCTTTTCAACTTTCCCTCACGGTACTTGTTCGCTATCGGTCTCGTGGTTATATTTAGCCTTAGATGGAGTTTACCACCCACTTAGGGCTGCACTCTCAAGCAACCCGACTCTCAGAAGAGATCCTCCCGAAAACGGCGACGGTCGCTACGGGCCTGGCACCCTCTATGGGTAGTGGCCCCGTTCAAGATGGACTTGGACGCATCGCATGTTCTCGGGATAACGGACCCTTCCAAACACCACATTTCCCGACGACCGTTTCCGGCCGTGGGATTCGGTGCTGGGCTTTTCCCTGTTCGCTCGCCGCTACTAAGGGAATCCTAGTTAGTTTCTTTTCCTCCGCTTAATAATATGCTTAAATTCGGCGGGTAGTCTCCCCTGAACTGAGGTCGCATAGATTGATTGTCCGATAAAGGACTGACAGGTCCAACACACGACGATAATTGCGCGCAATGAGTACCATTCGTAGGCCAACCGGATAGTCTCGTCCTATACGATCAGACGTCGTTGTCACAAAGATCTTGAGCGCACTTCGCTCTTCTCTCGGACACGACGATCGCATTTAAAAACGGACGAAACGACTAAACCGTGGCCGTCGTTCGAACGGACGCGCTACGTCGGGGGACCGTCGTATGTGCTTGACATCGCGACCCGCGGAATTCGTTAGAATTTCGCAGTCGATCGATGTACGCACATACGCCGCTATCGCGTTTCAGAACGTCGCGAGCCGTGCAAACCTTTCGGTCGCCGTACCGCGTTCAAAACGTTCAAATCGCTCCGACATTTCTCTGAAAGAAACCGAGCAGCAAAGAAGCAAGTTCTTGCAAAAAGTACGACCCTCAGCCAGAAGTGGTCCAGGAACAGTATCCGAGGACCGCAATGTGCGTTCGAAATGTCGATGTTCATGTGTCCTGCAGTTCACAAGTTGACGCGCAATTAGCTGCGTTCTTCATCGACCCACGAGCCAAGTGATCCGCCGTTCAGGGTAATCTTTAAAATATTTGCCCGTTCGTAGACCGTTTCCGGCCTGAACGTTCGGCAACGAACAACCTACCTTTCGGTCGGCGTTCTTTAGTAGTTTCGATTGGCTTATAAAATTTTCGCGGCGACAACGGCGCTCGTATTT
Organism: Endomychus coccineus; assembly: GCA_958510875.1. Lineage (NCBI taxonomy): Eukaryota > Metazoa > Arthropoda > Insecta > Coleoptera > Endomychidae > Endomychus > Endomychus coccineus. The sequence goes on along the minus strand of OY294070.1, from coordinate 37,717,501 downwards.
AACACACAGGGTGCGAGCGTTCTCGTGTCGCCGCAAACGGCATCGCGATCGAAGGGGCATCAAACCACCTTCGCGCAACAATCGGGCGTACATCTTTTAAAACCTTCGGAACGAACGCGACCGCCGTTTTATAGGCAGTCGTTCAGTGTCGTTCCTATGTCCAGTTCGCCGTATTTCATATCACGGTCTATCGTCGAATTACGTCTATCAGTCACGCGAGCCGTTCAACATCGATTTCTTTCGAAATTGACGTCGGTAGGCCGCACGTGCGAACGCGCCGACGTTCGTGATTATCGGCGATCTTCTGGATTTAGGTACCCAATCGGAACACGACGGCGGACGCCACGGAATCTCGGTTAGGAGACGCCAACAACGACTCAGTCGATACCGTAAATTAAACGGTGCGTTCGAAAACAACCATAGTCCGCGTGTCGCGAAGATAATACGCGCGTCGTACGACCGACAATCGGGGTTAGCAAAAGCGGTCAGTTTCGACGGGGCAGCGTAAATCGTCACTAACGGTCGATGTGTTTTCCGCACACGTTTCGAGTCGTCCGTCTCCGGTCTCTGATGTAAGTTTGATCGGGAGAGACTTGAGGCGCGTCACTGAACCGACGAACACAACGAGAGTCGTATAACGATCTCCGTGCGCGGTCAACTTGTGACGGGACAGCCCCGGTTAGTCTCTCATCCGATATCGAAACTCCTACCATCGGCCTCGGATTACGACTCTGACAAAGTTTTTGTAACGTGTAAACGTTAATGATCCTTCCGCAGGTTCACCTACGGAAACCTTGTTACGACTTTTACTTCCTCTAAATGATCAAGTTTGGTCATCTTCCCAGCAACATCGGCAACGTCGAAACGCCACCGCGTACCGGTCCGAAGACCTCACTAAATCATTCAATCGGTAGTAGCGACGGGCGGTGTGTACAAAGGGCAGGGACGTAATCAACGCGAGCTTATGACTCGCGCTTACTGGGAATTCCTCGTTCATGGGGAACAATTGCAAGCCCCAATCCCTAGCACGAAGGAGGTTCAGCGGGTTACCCGGGCCGCTCGGCCAGGGAGGACACGCTGATTCCTTCAGTGTAGCGCGCGTGCGGCCCAGAACATCTAAGGGCATCACAGACCTGTTATTGCTCAATCTCGTGCGGCTAGAAGCCGCCTGTCCCTCTAAGAAGAATTGTATGTACGCAGACAGTAAAAACCGCGCTAGACTCGAGGCGAACCCCGGACTTGCGGGCCTTTGGGATGTCTAATACGCCTAGTTAACAGGCTAGAGTCTCGTTCGTTATCGGAATTAACCAGACAAATCGCTCCACCAACTAAGAACGGCCATGCACCACCACCCACCGAATCAAGAAAGAGCTCTCAATCTGTCAATCCTTCCGGTGTCCGGGCCTGGTGAGGTTTCCCGTGTTGAGTCAAATTAAGCCGCAGGCTCCACTCCTGGTGGTGCCCTTCCGTCAATTCCTTTAAGTTTCAGCTTTGCAACCATACTTCCCCCGGAACCCAAAAGCTTTGGTTTCCCGGAAGCTGCCCGCCGAGTCATCGGAGGAACGTCGGCGGATCGCTAGCTGGCATCGTTTATGGTTAGAACTAGGGCGGTATCTGATCGCCTTCGAACCTCTAACTTTCGTTCTTGATCAATGAAAACGTTTTTGGCAAATGCTTTCGCTTCTGTCCGTCTTGCGACGATCCAAGAATTTCACCTCTAACGTCGCAATACGAATGCCCCCATCCGTTCCTATTAATCATTACCTCGTGGTTCCGAAAACCAACAAAATAGAAACGAGGTCCTATTCCATTATTCCATGCACACAGTATTCAGGCGAAGTTTTGGCCTGCTTTAAGCACTCTAATTTGTTCAAAGTAAACGTGCCGGCCCACCTCGACACTCAATAAAGAGCACCGCGGCGGGATTGTGTTGGGCCGCCCTTGCGAGCTAAGCCCACCGGCAGGACGTCCCGCGGCACGCCAGTTGACACCGCGAACGATGAACCGGCGGCGCGGGACACAGATTCGACTACGAGCTTTTTAACCGCAACAACTTTAATATACGCTATTGGAGCTGGAATTACCGCGGCTGCTGGCACCAGACTTGCCCTCCAATTGATCCTCGTTAAAGGGTTTAGAGTGTACTCATTCCGATTACGGGGCCTCGGATGAGTCCCGTATCGTTATTTTTCGTCACTACCTCCCCGTGCCGGGAGTGGGTAATTTGCGCGCCTGCTGCCTTCCTTGGATGTGGTAGCCGTTTCTCAGGCTCCCTCTCCGGAATCGAACCCTGATTCCCCGTTACCCGTTACAACCATGGTAGGCGCAGAACCTACCATCGACAGTTGATAAGGCAGACATTTGAAAGATGCGTCGCCGGTGCTAGACCGTGCGATCAGCGTAAAGTTATTCAGAGTCACCAAGTTGTACGATGACGAGCGAGCCCGCCACCGATTGGTTTTGATCTAATAAAAGCGCTCCTTCCGTTTCCGGTCGGAGCTCTGTTTGCATGTATTAGCTCTAGAATTACCACAGTTATCCAAGTAAATGTGGGTACGATCTAAGGAACCATAACTGATTTAATGAGCCTTTCGCGGTTTCACCTTAATGTAGCTTGTACTGAGACATGCATGGCTTAATCTTTGAGACAAGCATATGACTACTGGCAGGATCAACCAGGGAACTGTTCGTTTTGCGGACAAAAGGTTGAGAGACCGGTTAAACTCTGTACGCTCTACGCTGTTAGCGCGGGACGAAGTTGCCTGCCAGACTAAAAACCAATCGTGCCAAAAGCGCGTTAGATGCGTTGCTATCGAGATGACAGAACGCCACGCCATGCAAATTCGTCAAGAGCAACGAAACGTTCGAAATATATCGCCAGATGTATCTTCCAAGTCGGCCCGCCGCATTACGATGGGATCTCGGACTCGGTAGATTATCGGCGCAATTCGAACTATCGTGTCACTTAACAGAACAGAAGATAACGCGAAAAACACGTTATCCGCACCACTTTTGCTTAGAAGAACACATTCTCACTGTTAGTGTGAAGTGTAAGTCAATCGCAAAATGGTCAAGTTTCGCTCGCCGTGACCGTCTACAGACATCCTCCATCTGAAACAGGACAATCGAAAGATCGCTAGTTCGCAGACGAAGTGTCGTTCGGTCGCGGGAACTGATAAGGTCGTAAAGACCCGCATCGGACTCTACGGTCCAATATACTAAAAAGCTTCGTACATTCTCTCGACCCTTCGCTAGATAAAAAGCGACACGGTGTTCGATAAACGACATAGCTATTCGGATACAAATTATTCTCGCTCGGAAAGAGGAGAGTTGTCGCACAAGTTAAAACGGTATAAAGCCGTTAGATGTGACCGCATAAAGAGAGGATAATCCGTTCGGAGTTTCCATCCCGCGATCTTGCAGTTATGGGGCGACGAAAGCTAGACGACGACGCTTGACTTATAATCAATCGGATTCGAAACTTCGTCATAGATACCTACGAGTAGGTATATCCGACGCGATTCACTTCTCCGAAGTTGACATAGTCGCGTTCAATCGCACGTACGTCTCGCATTTCGCCAGAGGAACTCAAATCGGTATGTGTAGATCGTTAGTGTAGCAGTCGAAACCGCCTAGATCAAACCACATACTTTTCTGAGGCTCCTCTACATATTACCGTCGCCCCTGTAAACCTAGTATGTCCCGACACTCGATTTACGGAAGTGCATATGGTCGGGATGTTGAGGAAGTGCGTATGTTCGAGGAGTATAGCGGAAGTGCGTTCGTGACGACAGTTTGTGTAAGGTAATGTTATATTTCTGAAATATGCACTTCCGTTTCGAGTCGCCAGTCTTCCGTATGTCCCGACTCTCGTGATTTACGGAAGTGCGTATGCTAGGAGTGTCGAGGATTGTTTTGGAAGTGCGTATGTTCAAAGTGTGTATACGTAATGCGGAAGTGCGTTCGTGACAACAGTTTGTGTAAAGTAATGTTATATTTCTGAAATATGCACTTCCGTTTCGAGTCGCCAGTCTTCCGTATGTCCCGACTCTCGTGATTTACGGAAGTGCGTATGCTAGGAGTGTCGAGGATTGTTTTGGAAGTGCGTATGTTCAAAGCGTGTATACGTAATGCGGAAGTGCGTTCGTTACCACAGTTGGTCTGAAGTCCTAGTACATTTCTGAAATATGCACTTCCGTTTCGCGTCGCCAGTCTTCCGAATGTCTCGATTCTCGATTAACGGAAGTGCATATGTCAAACATCATTTCCGTTCGATTGTCGTTGAGAGTACGACCGTCGCATAATTTTCGGAAGTGCGTATGTCTGGTCTTCTCTTCCGAATATCCATAACATCTTTTACTAATTCAATTATTTTACGATTGATTATACACATTATTATAAACCTGAATGAAATGTATATAATGTTATCTTCTTCTTCTTCTGCATAAAGTAAAGACTTATATTTTATTTTTGCCAATACAAGTCACTGTCAAAAACTATCTTATTTCATATCTGTCATAACAAGTGAATCATTTAACAAGTAAATTAATTGTATAAAAGTAACAAGAACATTCTCCCCCGCGTGATGAAATCACAAACATTATTTTATATTCGTATTCCGATAATTTTCTTCAACTGCAATTAACAACATATTTTGTTTTTTTTTTGTTTCCAATTCAATTTCTTCCGCTTTTTCTACTACTTCTTTTGGCCATTCGTCTTCAGGAAATTTCAAAAAGTACGGTCCTGTTAACCATTCAGTTTTGCTTGCTGTATTCACTTCTCTCGTGCTTTCATCCGCCACGTTTTTTTCTGCAGGAACCCAGTGCCAATTATCAATGTCTGTTATTTCCCCAATTCTTACAGATACAAAAGTTTTATATCTTTTCGACTTAGATCGAATCCAATGTAAAACAATTTTTGAGTCTGTCGAGAGATAAATTTTGTTAATTTCGATTTCAAGGTCATCTTTTATCGTATTCATAAGTCTACTTAACATAACTGCGGCCTGTAGCTCCAATCTGGGTATAGTGATTGGTTTCATAGGTGCCACCCGAGTTTTTGCAATAACAAAGGCGATTTGAGATATATCTTGATTAGCGAATCTCAGATAGACAACAGCCGAAAATGCTTTTTCGCTACTAACGCAGAAACCATGAAGTTCCACACTTCTGCTTTTGTGTAGTTGTGGACCATAGCATCTGGGTATATATATTTCATCAATCTTCTTCAGTTCCTCCAATAGTTGCATCCATTTCGTGTTCATGTCTTTAGATATTCGATCATCCCAATCGATTCTACATTTCCACAAATATTGCATGAAAATTTTAGATTGGTATGTGTCCATGGCCTGACTAACCAAAGTAGATACCTCCGTGAAGCTGTTGAGTACCCCAACTTCATCAGCGATGACTAATGATTTGGTGCACCTTGTGGACTTCGTTTGAACAATATTTCCCATAATTTATGGCAGAGATGTTGAACATTATCCATAAATGTCGGTGCTTGAATAATTATTTGATGCGGTCTAAACTATCTGTATATTGATCCAGATAGCATCGTATACGTTAGTGGTGCGGGCAAAGCCAAATTCATCATAGTGAACATTCTGAAAAAATTGTAGTTACATCATCGGGTGAAAGTGTTGAATTTGAAAGGCAGCTGCCCGGAATTTGTTCGGGAAAATTGTAGATATATCTGTCTTCATCACTCGGCCAGCGATAATTCTATGTGCTGCAGTGTAAACAGCTGGAAATTGTTTTGAATATGTTACAAAGGAAGATGCCCATCTAGATATATTACGCGGGTTTCAAAAAATTGGTGGATGTGTGGGAGGCTCTCCTGCTTCGAACTGATCAGTATTGATATGTCTTCGGAAGAATACGCACGTAAATTGCTTGAATTCCATGTGAAATTAGTAGCACTGAATAAAGACATAAAATTTTACGAAGATAAAAACTTAACTATAAACCGACTGAGCAATTTAAGTGTAAGTGGAGAGGATGGCTGTGCTGAAATCAAATTTCATAATCCTAACCGCAATATTGAATGTGGTCCTATATACAAACGTACCACGGAGAGTGGATCGGATTTATATATGTCACAACAAGGAGGCCTCCGAGAATAAGGAATGTAATCGAACTGAATGGCAACCTATGGACCACAAACTAGTTGATGAAAATCAACTGGCGGTATTCTCATACGCCATTCCTAAAACGATGTTACCAACATTCAACTATGAACTTAAGTCATTATTCTACTGCAGTTCTCCCACCGCAGATAATGACTACCATTTGTGAAGCTCTTTTAGATATGCTTTGATGTGGCATTCAAAATCGGAACAGGACTGGCTCTGGCATATTCGTCTGATCACTTGGCACTTGGCACTTGGCACTTGGCACTTGGCACTTGGCACTTGGCACTTGGCACTTGGCACTTGGCACTTGGCACTTGGCACTTGGCACTTGGCACTTGGCACTTGGCACTTGGCACTTGGCACTTGGCACTTGGCACTTGGCACTTGGCACTTGGCACTTGGCACTTGGCACTTGGCACTTGGCACTTGGCACTTGGCACTTGGCACTTGGCACTTGGCACTTGGCACTTGGCACTTGGCACTTGGCACTTGGCACTTGGCACTTGGCACTTGGCACTTGGCACTTGGCACTTGGCACTTGGCACTTGGCACTTGGCACTTGGCACTTGGCACTTGGCACTTGGCACTTGGCACTTGGCACTTGGCACTTGGCACTTGGCACTTGGCACTTGGCACTTGGCACTTGGCACTTGGCACTTGGCACTTGGCACTTGGCACTTGGCACTTGGCACTTGGCACTTGGCACTTGGCACTTGGCACTTGGCACTTGGCACTTGGCACTTGGCACTTGGCACTTGGCACTTGGCACTTGGCACTTGGCACTTGGCACTTGGCACTTGGCACTTGGCACTTGGCACTTGGCACTTGGCACTTGGCACTTGGCACTTGGCACTTGGCACTTGGCACTTGGCACTTGGCACTTGGCACTTGGCACTTGGCACTTGGCACTTGGCACTTGGCACTTGGCACTTGGCACTTGGCACTTGGCACTTGGCACTTGGCACTTGGCACTTGGCACTTGGCACTTGGCACTTGGCACTTGGCACTTGGCACTTGGCACTTGGCACTTGGCACTTGGCACTTGGCACTTGGCACTTGGCACTTGGCACTTGGCACTTGGCACTTGGCACTTGGCACTTGGCACTTGGCACTTGGCACTTGGCACTTGGCACTTGGCACTTGGCACTTGGCACTTGGCACTTGGCACTTGGCACTTGGCACTTGGCACTTGGCACTTGGCACTTGGCACTTGGCACTTGGCACTTGGCACTTGGCACTTGGCACTTGGCACTTGGCACTTGGCACTTGGCACTTGGCACTTGGCACTTGGCACTTGGCACTTGGCACTTGGCACTTGGCACTTGGCACTTGGCACTTGGCACTTGGCACTTGGCACTTGGCACTTGGCACTTGGCACTTGGCACTTGGCACTTGGCACTTGGCACTTGGCACTTGGCACTTGGCACTTTGCACTTTGCACTTTGCACTTTGCACTTTGCACTTTGCACTTTGCACTTTGCACTTTGCACTTTGCACTTTGCACTTTGCACTTTGCACTTTGCACTTTGCACTTTGCACTTTGCACTTTGCACTTTGCACTTTGCACTTTGCACTTTGCACTTTGCACTTTGCACTTTGCACTTTGCACTTTGCACTTTCCACTTTCCACTTTCCACTTTCCACTTTCCACTTTCCACTTTCCACTTTCCACTTTCCACTTTCCACTTTCCACTTTCCACTTTCCACTTTCCACTTTCCACTTTCCACTTTCCACTTTCCACTTCCCACTTCCCACTTCTTCTGTCCCTCCCCTTCACCCCACTATTATTATTATTAGTTCGCCCGGCCCATGCTCAATATGATTTCTCTACGTGAGGCTGAGTAAAATAGAAGTAAACATAACAATATCGACGACCAACGTGGGGCTTACCTTCGGCCTATGATGATGTATATAAACTCTCTTTTTTTAGACATTACGATAACCGTTTATCAAAGTTTGTCGTTTAGTGTTCAAACTCTATATGTTTGCGATAGC